>JAOTQJ010000001.1:37315272-37329524 GCA_025642045.1 Solanum sejunctum | reverse complement strand
AAGCGCAGATAGTTTAAAGAGCCATTTTGCTTTATTCCATCATACTCTAAGGCCAAAAAATAGTCAATCTTTGGCTCAAGGAAAATCATATCAAAGCAGTTCAGGAAAAGAATTGTGGAAGTGAAGAAGCCACGAAGAAAATACTAAAGATAGCATAACGACAAGTATTAGTTAATAGTTACCATTAAGAAAAAATCAAAGTTGTGGTTTGACTAGATGAGTAATTGTACGCAACAAAGATACCCTTTTGTGAAAGTAATGAACTTTAGTCATTGTCTTAAATGGATAGTGCACTCATGTGACTGAAAGACAATGCTTAGTTAAGTTATAAAATAGTGAATATAGTCCAATTTTAAGATAGAATCAACTTTAAGAGAAAACACACATCGATTCACCTTTTCTCTTGCTTCGACCAGAAGTGTTTGCAATAGGTGTGCTAGTACCCACCATACACCCAGGAACCTCCTCCAGCCCAGCGGTTTGATTACCCAAGCATTGCAGAGTCTCAAACTCACAGTTGTTGAAGCCTTGTCCATTTAATACAGTGCCGTCTGAGCTTTTACCTTCTGCACCTGGGTGGAGGCAATAAACCTGATCATCACATTGTAGGTTGCAAGAGTTCACCACATATGCTCCAGGAAAGCTAGGATTAACTATGTGCTGATATGCATTGCCACTCTTTATGGATTTCTGGTATGGAAATGATCCAATTTCCCCTTCAATCCTTCCTCGTATATCCACAAGCAAACACTTGAGCCTAGCAACCTCCGCTTCCAATACGGCCTGACCCTGCAGCCTCTTCAAGAGTTGCTGATTTATGGCCCTCAATTTAACAACTTCATCCTCCAATGAAGCAGCACGAGCCTTCTTTTTCTCACGATACTTGCGAACAGCCTCCTTATTACCCACTGGGCGTTTCTTCCTTTTATTCTCTGCAGACTCTGCAGTATCATCACTGGGGTTCTTATCCTCGTCTGTGGTAGGAACTAGTTTGGTGTGAACATGGTAACAAGTGTGAGTATGAGAGTTATCAGGACCAGGTGGGTTACAAGTGTGGGCATGAGTACAGGCATGAGCATCCTTGAGAATCTCATTGAAAAAGCTGTCCATTGAACTACTAAATTCACCAAAATTCGAACTTGACAACATTTCTGTGTTAGAAATGTCCAGCTCCCCGTCAGCCATAATAGAAACCTCAGAATAACCAATAGATCAAAATCTGCAGTAAAACACTAGCAATTCAGAAACCCTTCACGCAATTTTCATACCTCATTCAAACTAAAGGTAAAAAAATGCCCTAACTACTAGTCCGGTCAATAACAGACAAAACCCCAGAAAGGAAACATGCAAGAACACAGGGCATAAAGTTTTCGACTTGAACATAAAAGGTACGATATTTATAATTTCCGAAAAAAACCCAAATCTTGAAATTGAAATTTCAAGATGGGTCAAATTCAAATAGCTTAGAAGAAACAACCCACCAAATCACTCCTCATAAAACAAGAAATTTCAAAGGGAAGAACAAAGCTAAGCCCTGGATTCCGATTCTTCGAAACCAACAATAACCAAGGACTAAAATTGAATTGAAAAATCATCAAAATTAACTGAAAAAACGAAAGTACTTACAGTGAAGCAGAGTCTGAGGCGTGAAAAAGGAGAGAAAACGGGGCGTGCGGAACCCTAGAAAAGGCTAAAAAGAGGGTGTTGAGATGTCAAATTGTTTTAATGGCGGAAAAAGAATGGAGGAAAACAGAGGGGCCACTGGTCAAGATTCCAACATACACAAACTAGTGCTGGCTGCTGCAAAAATAGGCACCGTCTTTCCCCTTTCTGAAAATCTCAGGACTCAATTTGTTATTTATACCTATTTGAGGGGCCAATCGTAATTATATTTTTTATACGGACTCGATTAACGGTGCACAATCAACTACTTCCTTTTCCCACTTGTCACTTTCTACCACCACCACCAACAAATCTCATAAGTGGGGTCTAGAAAAGGTAAAATATATACAGATCTTATCACTATTATAGAAGTAGAGAGACTATTTCTTGGAAATCCGTAAATAAGAACGAACTAAATATGACAAAAGGAGGAAAGAGAACAGAAAAGATCGACTAATAGTGATAGTATGTAAATACAGTAAACTAACACATAATATAACAAGAAATGCGAATACATGACAACAAACACCTAACCCTACCATTAGCCTGCTACTCTAATTCGCGACCTCCATTTTTTTCTATGTAAGGTCATGTCCTCAGTAAGATCAAGTTTTGTCAGATCCTGTCTAATCACCTTCCTCCATTACTTCTTCGATCTACCTCTACCCCATCCGATTATCTCCCAAAATCAGCCTCTCGCACTTCTAACAGGATCAACGATACTCCTTCTCTGCACATGTCCAAACCATAACAGTCTGTCTCGCTTCTCTCATCTTTTTTGCCACCGGGGCCACTTCTAGCTTTTCCTGAATAGTCTCATTCCTAACTTTGTCACTCTTGGTGTGACCACACATCCATCTCAGCATCTTCATCTCTGTGACATGCATCTTCTGAACATGTGCCTTCTTAATTTATATGACTAGTCTCAAATTTTCTTCGTTCGAGCTTAGCCTTTTTCATGTTTAAAAAAATTATCATTTCATTTGTAGAGGTATCAAAAAACTTATTTTTTAATGATAATATTGATTCATCCTCAGTATAATCGTGACTTCTATTTCGAAACAATTTTTCCAGTTTAATAGGATTCAACCGAGCGAATTTCCTAAGCCTATAAAGCTTGTGTAAAAGTTATTGTGCTTATGTTAGCAATGTAACACAATCAATATAAGTTATCATTTTTAAGAGACAAAATCAATTACAATTATAAACAAAAGTTTTATTTATATGGTAAGAATTTGTTCTACTCAAAGTTTGATAAAAATTTATTTGAGAATGTTTTGGGATTAGATTTTTAATGAAAGAGAGATATTGTAAATAATAATTTTTAAAATTTTAACGGAAGGATAATTTTAGCCAAAAACTAATGAAGATATTTTTGCTCACATATTTGGCTGTTTTCTTTTTTAGTAGACAGAGGGGTATATTTGAGAAAAAGATATAACTAAGAGGCATTTTTGAGCCAAACTCTAACGTAGAGGTATTTTTGCTCCATTTCGAATAGTTTGGGGGTATTTTTGGCTCTTTTTCTTTTTAATTCGATGTTTCAAACACGTGAATCATTTTGAGCAAAATATATATCAAAAGACTCAAAATATCAAGAAATATAGACGGTTTAAAAGTGATTTTGAGTTGTTTAAAATTGAATAGCCGTTATATGTTTCACGTATAGTTAGTGTATATTTCATGTATAGTTAAATTGTTTGTCAGTTTTTTTAAGTGTACTATAGTTATAAATATTAAATATTAGGTATGTAGGACTTTGAAATTAATTAAAGTTATAAATATTAAATATTTACTCATTAAGTATGTAAAAATGGTTCAATGTTTAATGGATGTTTGGTCAACCAATACTACAAAACGTGTAGAAATTCTCCACTCATAGTTAAATTGAAATTGATTTAATGTTAAGCTCCTAATATTAATAGGATAATATGTATCATGCAATAAACGTAGTCTTAATAAAAATATGTTTTATTTAATCCTAGTACAAACATATATTTATAACCATTAGTAATTTTTTAGATGGAGAAAATTTTAACTTAAAAAGGCAAAAAAGTAAATCAACTTTTAGTGGATATTTTGATCAATCAACATTTATATTCATGCTTTTATAATAATATTGATAGATAGAGATAGATTATAATCTTTAGTCAATGTATAACTTATCTATAGATAAACTATATCATATAATGAATGTATGCTTTTTATAATTTTTGCATATTTTTTAATATAAATAAAATATGATTATTACTCTATACTATATATTTGAAATTATATGAGCTTTCCTTGCACTTTTTCTTGGTCGATGTTGTATAGCTATAAATTGATCTTGCTTCTCTTACTATTCTTGCTTCCTTTTTAATATGTAAATTTGACTGTTAGATTATTTTCAAATTATTATCCTACTAAAAGAAAATATTCTTAGTGAACGTTGAAATTGTTATGTCTGATATAATAATTTTTGAAATTTTTAGAAGTTCATAATCGCGTTATCTACTAAATTAGTAGTTGAGAACTGTAACTATGAGGTCTCTCATACAAAAATATTGTAGGTAATGGTTATATATTTGTATAAATTTGGATCAACACAGTTACTATACAAGCTGATGATTCCGACAATATAATTACAAAAAAATGTCCACCCAAATTTATATCTAACGTTTCTGTTTCCTGGGGTTTAAACAGAATATATGACATTGACAAGTGGCTAGATTTATTGACAAATGCCTAGATTTACATATTAATTTGTACTAAAACTACTTTAGTGCACTAGTTGAAAAACGTACAAAGAAAAAAGGAGGAGGTACTCCATAGTTTTTTAATCTTTTTGTTTATTGACAAAATCTAATAAATCGACGACAAGAATATAATCAAATTATTGTGAATAGACGTTGACATTTAAGTAGATTGCTATCATCATTGACTAGAAAATTCAAAAATAATTTTAGTATTAAATTTCCAATACAGGAGCTGAAGCACTGAGTAAATTAGATTATTACTCCATTGCTATTTCAATTTCCTTCACAATATAAGGCTTAAATTGAATAGAATTATTTGTTGCCATTTAGGAGGTTCGATAAAGTTTTGTTTCCTTTTGCCTATTTTTTGGACACAATTAATCAATATTTATTTCACTCAGAGGTGTATTTCTATTTATAGATGTAAATTTTTGCTCTTGATATCATTCATGACATCACAAGGTAATTTGTGAAAACATTTAATGATTTCAACTACAAATGTCCTAACCTTGACTTTTGATACCAATGGAAAAAAATTTTCCTCATCAAATTTTCACTTGAATCTTGTCATAATTTAACATTATTCAATTAATAATTGTAAAATTATTATACTTTTTGCCTCACTTGTAAGAGAATGAAACAGAGCAATATTGACTGAACAAAACTAGTTAAGATTGAATTCAAATAAAAATGCACAATCCATAAATTGGTATAAATAGTATATGTATAGCATAGCTAGCAATGTTTAGCTCTTAAAACACACACTAATATTAGTAGCTAAATAAATCATCTTCAGACAAAAGACAATAAAAGGAACAATGTTCTCAACAAAACAACTAACCATCATTAATATAAATCCAGGAGGGAATACCAAATTACAAGTAGAAGAGGCATTAACAATGCTTGTCAATCTTCTGTGGTTCTGAAAAGGCAATCATCTTCTCCCCCAAACTGGTGTAATACTCGAAAAACTTTGTTAACATCATCGTAGTATACCCAATTTTCAGTATCCATGTCATTCACTAAAGCATATTTCTTTGGCAGTGAAATACGCTGAAACTTGTCATATCTTAGGTCGAAAGACAGGACATAAGCCCCCTTTGAAAATTGAACCCAATAAAGAACTCCATTGAGAAAATAACATCTATCTGATAAAATAATCAACAATTTCTCCAATAAAAATCTGTTCCTAGAGTTGTAATTCTAATCTTAGTGTTGTCGTCTTCCCAAAATAGTTGGAGTAACTTGTATTTTCCTGTTACGAAATCAAATCCCAGAAGCTTTGACATTGAGTATCTTTAACGTTGTACAAAGAAACAAGGCCATTGCGAGCAAATACACGTCATCTCATAATTCGCGAGTTGTTTTGGAGAAAATCCTTCTAACTATCGTTTTTTACTCTCCTTTACTGCAACATCAACAAAAGGTGGATGAGCACGGTGTGACTTGATCGTGTTGTATCAAATCCGAGACATCTCGAATATTATGTCCTAAAAACAATAATCTTCAACGTGAAACAAAATTAATGTTACGCTAATATTGTCTGCAATAATACAAGGTTATATACACATGTAGCACAGTATTAAAGTTGGATTCTAACAATTAGACAGTTATTTTTAGTAATTATTTAAATTCAAAATTTTGATTGTGTATTTTCTTCATATACGAGGTTAAATGTATTTCTAGTAGGAAAACAATTAAATAGTATTGTATGTGAATTTGGTTTCTTTCCCTAAACAAATTAAAGTTAAAGTCAATTTATTTTCGCGGAATAATAAGTGAAAGAATAGAATCAACCTTGGATTCTTGGAGAATTTAATATCAAGTCTCCTAATACTAATTAACTAACCTCTGATACCTTGCGTAAAACTTGAATTTGATAATAAGATATATGTTCAAAATAGAAATAGAAAAATTGCTATTTTGTTTGTAAACCTTTTATAAATTTATTTTAAATTTATAAACTAATTATTAATAATAGCTATTCAATATCACTTTAGAAAAACAAGTTCTAAGAAAATACCTATCTAATAAGTATTTATAGTAGTAAAAATTATCAGCTAAAGAGGATAAAGTTGGAAACAAGACTAAAGAAGGACTAGAGTTATGATTTTATCAATTATTGATTTCAAGCACAAATTTTAAAGATATGGTAAAAAATAATTAAAGTTTGACAATTGCAAGAATAGTTAGTTATATAAGGAAAAGGAGATCAATAGTAGATTCTTTCAACAAAATTAAAACTGATTGAAAATGAAATGAATAACATAAAAAAAATACAAACCAAACAAATCTTTCATTAAAATAAAGACGATAATGGGATAACGTTCTCAAGAAATAGCAATACTGAGATTGAAATAGAACATTAATATTGACGATAAAATTAGTGTGAGGACGTTAATGTTGCCATAATAAGCTGAATACTTATAGCATAATGTTTTAAATATTTGGGTTGGATTCACATTAGGGCTTTTGTTAGGACAAACTTGCAATATTTGTGTTGGATTCCTTATTAGAGTTGTAGGCTTAGTTTCAACGTTTGGGCTGGGTCTCACTAGGGCTTTATTTAAATTTTAGGACAAATTGATTCATTTTCCCTTGTTTTGGAACAATAGGAAAAGTATTTTTAATTCATTTGGATAATTGGAGGGTATTTTGAGTCAAAAATGTAACGGCAAGAACATTTTTTACTCAAGACATAATGAAGAATAAGTTTGACCTACTTTTAATAATTTAAAAGTATTTTTATTCATTTTTCGTTTTTATTTATAAGAAAGTAAACATTGTTGCAGAAGGAATTTTGGTAAGTTTTTACTCCTCCATCTCCTCCAATTTCATGTTTACCATCCATCTAGAAGAAGCTATGAGGATATACAATAAACAAAAGTTCTCCATCACAAGCATAGAAGAGAAATTACTCAACTAACCAAAAAAAATAGATTTGCCGTATAATAGTTCTATCTCGTATTTTAGGTGATTTCCTTATAGGCTTGTCATTGAAATGACTGATTTATGACATTATATAATAAGGGTAACGATACAATCTACCCCAATGTTGTATTTATTAAAAAAACATAATACAATAAACTACTATACAATACAACATAATATAATAAAATAAAAAATATATAACTTGATTAACTTATGATAGTTTGAGAATTCAAAAAAAAGATCTCCACCAAAGTTAAACTTTGAAAAAAAGCAAAGAACTTTATTGCAAACACAATATCTTATCACACTCAAAAGTTCAAATCTAATCCACAGAACTGCAAAACATCTGTGGGGCTGACAAACTTTGTTGCTATTATCACAAAGTTTTTTGGTTCCTCCTACATCTAATCACCTCAACAATGGGCGCTTTTTCTTTTTTCGACTATACAAAGACAGATTTCAAACTTTGTATAAATTAATTAGCAGCTAATACTCATAGCTTGATGATCTACTCCATCTTTTCTTCAAATATTCATCAACAGAAGAAAGAGGACTACTTTGGTCCTGACTACTGCTGAAGCATGTCGAATTATCGTAATTAACATCAAGAAATGCAAGACTTAAATGGGATTCTGCACTTGAATCTGGATATACTTCATCATCAATATATTCTTCAGTATTGATGCTTCTAGCAATAGTTTCTTCATTTCCATCTTTCTCCCCTTTCAACAACTTCAGGATCTACACGTAAATCAGAACATGGTTGAGTTATAGGTCGCTCGAACTTTACAAAAGTATTGTTTGGGTGTGTGTCTGATCTGAGGATTCGACACAGGTGCAGAAGTGTTTTTGGAAGGTCCAAGCAAAATAGATGTAGAGATAACTTATCCTACATTCTATCTCATATAGTAATTGCATAGATTCCATAACGTTTGATTTTCACACAATCAAACATCGTATATCTTATGCAGATTAAATACAAAAACAAAGAGATGCATACACTATATTAGTTACATTTACAAGTACCGCAAGGAATTGTAGTTACCTGGCTTATGTTAGGACGTAGCCGTGCTGCCTGTGTAAGACAGAGTCTAGCTGCCAGAATCATTCTTTGGACTTGATCATCTTCGATATTTACATTCAAGTTCTCATCCAGAATGGCATTGAAATTCCCACTTTCTAACTTAGGTTTCGCCTGGAAAGTGATATTTTTTTCAGATGAAGAGACTAATGAAAGTAGTAATTTGGACTTTAAAATGTCATGTCAAAGAAGAGATGATGCTTACCCACATGACTAAGCTTTCTTGACCACTGGGAGTCTCAAAGCCAATAGCTTTTCTCCCTGATAATAATTCCAGCAGAACCACTCCAAAGGAGTAGACATCAATCTTATCACTTACTTTCCCATACATAAAATACTCTGGTGCTAGATAACCAAACGTTCCTACCACATCACTATGAGTCAAGAACGACGCCTTTGTGGGTCCCCATATCGCTAATCCAAAATCGGATAGCTGCAAACAAGAATTATCTAACTTCTATCTACTGATAATATGAAATATGTTGACATAATCAAATCAATCACAGATTTATCTGTTAGTTTGAAAAGCACACCTGTGGTTCAAAATCATCACTGAGAAGCATGTTTGATGACTTTACATCTCTGTGAATAACAGGCCTTGGACATTTATTGTGTAGGTAATTTAAAGCTTCTGCGATTCCAACGGCTATTCTGAATCTTCTTTCCCATCGCAACACTGATTTCGTTCTTCCTGCTTTTCAAATTAACTCAACATGAACGAATTAACACGGGGATTTACGTACTTAATATAATCTTGGTTTGCAGCTTACCATGTATATTTTCTTCTAAATTCCCTTTTGAAAAAAAATCGTAAACAGATATCAGATCAGAATCCTCTATGCAAATTCCAAGTAGATGAGCAATATTCTTGTGCTTCACTCTGGTCATAATATCCATTTCCTGCCTGAAATTCTTCCTTGCTTCCTCTGATGAATTCGAGACCTTCACCGCCACTGTTTTTCCATCAGAAAGGATTGCTTTGTATACACTGTTTCCCCCTCCTTTCCCAATCAACTTCTCTGCACAAATTTTTAATGTTAAAGAAGCAAGACCGAAAAGAGTGACAAATAGGACGCACACACAGTGTTGTAGACAAAAAGCTAGAGAAACCAACCTGAGGAGAAGTTTGAAGTCGATGATCTTATAACATCATAGCTAAACCATTTGCAGCCAAATGAATCTTTTATCAGCTGGTTACAAACTGATGCACTTTCCTTTTCAATACAATCCATGATGGAGTAACTATTTTCCATTCCAAAAGCATTTTGGTTCTCTTTCGGAGAAGAATTTGATTTAGGACTATCTAACATACATCTGTTTGGCAAGGTCATCACCCACTGCACTACCGACATATTTCTTACTACTTTAGCAGGTTCATTCAATGAACTTGCAGTTTGTAAAAGGGGCCAACCGGGAGTAGTATCAGCAGCAAAATCTTCGGTAGGGAGGGAAATTGAACATAGTGAAAGAGAACCTTTGTTATGTTTTCCTGAAGGACTTGTATCTTCCTCTTTTATGTTTTGTGTACCATATGTCCATCTGTCCAAAGTTCTAGTCACTTCACAACTGAACCTTCCCATATCTGATATCTCAGATTCACCAAATTCAGATTCGCAATCCTTCAAAGTAGAAATTCTTTCTAGATAAAGACTTGGTTTTGGATCACCAAAAGAACCTGTCATCAAGAACAGAACAAAATCAATTTTCTTGTACAAAAAGGAAATTTTTTGTGTAATCTTGAAGTATCATCAACCAAACCTTTGAGTTGGGAAGTAGAGGTTCTTCTAAACAAAACCTTCCCGTTGTCGATGGCCATAACTTCAGTAGTGGTAGGCAGCCTCTTTGCACAATATTTAGCAATTGAGGTCCAACTCCTATACAACTCACTTTCAAATTTAATTAGCACGATATATATAAATCGAAAATACAATAACCAAAATCTGGATTAGTCGGGCAAGTATATCGCTTTTACTTACCCAAGAGTACTATGCTTGCTAGTTCCTAAGATTACAGCTAATGCAGCACGGTTCTTTGCTTCCCTTACCAAAACTCTTCTAGCAGAACTTCCTTCGGACACCAGAGAAATAAGCTCAACCTGAAATTCCCTACTCACATCAATCACAATCCGTGCTTTTCTTATTTTCCAAAAAGACAGCAAACAATTTAGAGAAAGTTGAATTGTATTTGTCACTAGGAACAACCTGCTTTTTATTACACAAGCCATCGTAATCATATAGATAAGTGTCCAACGAGGATTTAATGTTTGCAATTGATTCTGAAAATGATAAAAGTAACAATGTCAATACAAAAACAACACGTTTAGTTTTACAAAGCATAATTCAATTAGGAAAAGTAACATTTAAAATTTTCCCATACCGGCATTTCGACAAACATGAAGAGCAATAACTGTGTCTCCAGGCTCTGCAACTTTTACAATAGCCCAATTCAATAACTCTCTAATATGGCCGTCAAATCGAATTCCCACAATCACATTTCTCTTTTCTGATTCTAATATCTTTGCGAAAATCATCTTCTCTTCCTAATTGACTGCCAAAAAAATGTCTTTTTTCGTCTTCTTGATGCAATCATATAAATTTAAAGATGAGGAGATGCTACAGCTGACAAGACAAAGGAAATGCAGAATTTAAGCCTTGATCTGAATAGTCAAAAAGAAAAAAGCCATTAACAAGTACAACAACAAAATCCAAATCTTGAATTCTAAAGAATTAAAAATGGATGTTTTCCATATCCGTCCAATGAATATTAAATTAAAAGTAAACACCCATAATGACCAATAATCAATATATATAATTCTGCTAAAAAATCTTTTTAAGAAACAGGGGACTTACCTAAAGCCATTGAAAAAAAAAGAAAGAAAAGCCGTCAAGGTTATATACAAACTTGTATGAACTAAAAAACAAACAAATACATGCCAAAGGTAGGTGCTTTGCTGACAATAAAGCTTACTTCAGCATATGGGCATTCTTGAAATCCAATAACTTTTTAGACAAAAAAAATCATTTTTGGAATTTGATACCTAAAATCCAACGTAGTATAGTGAAGAAGGAAGGACGGGTAAAGAATAAAGAATTGCCGGGAAAAGGGGATAAACAAAACAGAAATAAACGTTTTCAAAAAACAGAGGTTAAAAATTAAATTGTTTTTGTATTTGTTGGGTTCTGTTGAGGGAAACAGGCAGGTAATTCGCGCGGTGAAAATATTGAGAAATCTGTTAACCACCGACAGATAGGGCTGAGAAATCTCCAGCGACCAACTATATTGTTGCCAGAGTTAAATGGTTTGCCGCAACGTTACCAGATGATATTTTCTAAATATTATTATTTGAGTTGAGATTTGAATTTTGAATTTTAAATTTTAAATTTTTTTATTTTGTCATGATTTTGAATATTTATTTCGAAATAGAAACTCTTTGATGACTAGAACTTTTTTTTATTTTTTTACAGTCAATCTATGAGAAATAATTTTAATTATATTTGAAATTCAACTTAAGTTTTTTTAAGAATTTAAAAAATAATAAAATTTTTATTTTTTTCATTCTAAATTACTCAAAAAGTTAAAAAAAAGTTTCAATTTCTTCATCAAACACAATACAATTTTCAAATATCATTTTTTTCACTTTCAAAACAAAACTAATTTTTTCAAATTTCACGATAAAACATGATCAAACATCCACTTAAATCAATATATCTCAAAAATATTTTCAAAAAGTTGCACGAATAGTCTTTAAAATGGAACGGTGTTTAAAGTTTTGCCCTTCTTAACTGTTTAATTTATACCTAGTAACATTATAGTATGTAAATATATAATTATGCCTCGTAATTTATTTTTTTTAATTATGAAAAGTGTAAGTTAAAGATCAATGCATGAACAAAAAAATCAGTATCATTAATTACTCTTGTCAACCCTATATGGTATAGTTTGAATTCAAAAAATCTAATTAATTTTTTTTAAAAAAACAAACAATATATATATATATTTGCTTGTCATCCCAAACGACTTGATTTTTAAAAGGTCAAAAGGGTGACTTGAACTTCATTTTAAATCAATAATCAATTTGACTCGTTTTAAATCAATAAGCAAATCAAGATTATCTTTATTTGTTTATATATAAATCATATTAAAATATATTTTTATTTATTATTTTTTGCTCCAACATTTATCATGATTATACTAAAAAAACATGGAATTGTTTAGAAACATTTTTTAATAAGTTTTAAAATTAAGTAAAAGGGATATTGGATTTAGTGGGATGCTTTTAATTCTAAGAGCAGTCTCATTTTGGTCAGCTTTAGGAGGTTGTCATTTTTTACTACAATTATGACTAAACAAATTTGACCGCACATAAGAAATTTATTCCCATTTCATTTTTAGCAGCCCTTTAAGTAAAACAAAAACGAACTGAAAAGATAAGCATGATTATGATGATTTACTGAAATTTAATATCTACATAATTAAATGGGGAATGATAAATTATTACTTCATATATACCATCAAAAACGTCAAACTGTGGCTTCCTGATATCATTGTTTGTTTCTATTTTATTGTTAATAGGAAATGTCAAACTATAATTAACAAGCTTTTGAAAGGTTTAGTTTAATTTTAAAAGCAAAATGAGAACCGTAAAATGGACAAGTGTGACTATTTTTTAGTACTAATTAAAAGTAAATATCTTTTTATATAATAACTAACCAACTCACTATTTCAAATTGACTATTTTTGACTACCTTTTCGATGTTATCTCTTTTTATCTTATTTGACTTTTATCAGAAATTTCTCTATTCTTAATGTTTAAATTTGGGAGGGCTAATCAAAAGTAAATCCTTTATTATTAGTTTTTTTTTAACAAGATCATTGTATATTTCTTCTTCTTTTTTTTTTTTACAAAAGATATTAACTAAATTAAATTTAAAAAATATTTATATATGTTGTGTTCTTTACATGGACAATCAAGGCCAGGTTTTGATTCTCTTGACTCATACTAATGAATCAAAGCGGTGTTCTTGGCCATATAAATATCACTTATTCTGAATCAACAAAAAATTATTTTTTTCTTTATATAATTTAGGAAAAATTAAATATCAAGAGAGTCATATTTTAAGAATCTAAATTATTGTACTATAAACTCCTCCAAGGATTTAAGCTCTTCCTCTCTCTTCTTTTTTTCAAATTTTGATTCCTAATCATATATATATACATAAGAAGATTGGTAGCCCACCTACGTGGCACCACAAAAATCTATCAATTTTTTTTAATTTTTAAATTTATAATCCTACCCTTCCCTGCCATTTCTTGCTTTGATAACTATAGACTCAAAAGTTGCACTCTTTCAATGCTTCCATTAAAAAATAAAGATCCGTCCCATTTCAATTATCACAAATAATGTGTGGCAATTGGTATTTATTCATGTCTAACCATCAGTCCTAATGTTATGATATTTCTGCAAAAATAAGCAAATCTCTGACAAGAAATATGAATCGGCAATGTCATCCTTCTTCGTGCTGCTTGGTATTTAATTTCAAATCCCCACAAGTATTCCAACATCCATTAGATTTACTAAATCAAACACTAAAACATCAACTGCAACAAAAATAAATATTCATGGGGTTTAACGAGGTGCGTTTTGAAACCCGTACTAACCAAAGCGATGGACAATCACCTTTGGTCGTATGTGGGGTGCAGTTCCATGGAGAAGATACTCGAACCAGTTGGTCATAACAACTAGACAAGCCATAAAAGTGAAAACGTTAAGAAAATGAAGAATAATCAAAGTAACGTTAAGATTTATTTCTTGCCACAAAAGAAAATGAAGACCCAACAAA
>JAOTQJ010000001.1:37282686-37305558 GCA_025642045.1 Solanum sejunctum | reverse complement strand
TCGAAGCATTTAATTTTTTGTCAAATAAAAAAGAAATTGATAGATTTATTATATTTTCTTGTGATGTAATCAATTGTAGCCAGTAAAATGATACATATGAACTATATTTTCTCGTTTTAGTAGTGAGAAATAGTATGTTGATGACGGTTGAGATGGTTTTCAAATGAAAGAATCATCCGCGTAATACAAATTATCTTTTCATAGTCGCTTAACCAACTCATTTGATCTCCTAATCCAAAAATGAAGAAAAAAGAATGGTATCTCCATAATTTTACCATTTTTTTCCCTATCAAATAACGTTTAACTCCTTTTCATTTATACTTTTTTTTTTTTATAAAAGTGAATTTTCAAATTTATAATTTCTATATCAGTATATATTATTTGGAGCAACATATCAAATAAATTGAATGCTTTTTTTCTCTTAATAAAATAACACTCAAAAAATAAAAACACTCTTAAAATAACGTTACCACAAGTAAAATTTCATATATTAAAACATTTATGTGAAGTGCAAAATAATACTAGTAATATATAGAGCGACGATTAATACATGATTATCCCATTTATTTTTTGTAATTTCTAAAGTGGTGGCATAAATATTTTTTGCCACGTGCATAAATACTCAACCTTCAAATGGAAAAGTTCTAATCAAATCAAAATTCAACCTTCATAAATTTTACAAACAAAAATACAACTTTTAAATTTGTATGATGATTTTTTTGGTGCAATTTAAACTTATGATGATTGGCTAAATGGAACAGTTTAGCTAGTGTGATTGACGAGCATTTCATATAAATAAAATCTGATTTCTCTGTTTGTTTTTACTTATTAATTATATTAAAAATAAATATTAAATTTTATTTATTTAATTTATAAAATTAAATATATTATATTTAAAAAAATATATAATTAAATTATCATTTAATTGATTATTTTAAAATATGCAATAAATAAAAATGAATGAATAAAATATTTAGCTCAATTAATCATAATGTCATCACATTTAAGCATGTCACTTCATTATAAGTTACTCATTATACTCTAGTGGCATTAATATATTAATTGAGTATGATATATTTGTTAAGTGAAAAAAAATCTCAACATTTTCCAAATGAAGAATGCTTTTATATGTATCATAGTCGATGTACACACAACAAATTTTCCATGAAATTATAGAATAGTGCACAATAAATTTTCCATGAAATGAAATCAACTTTTAAACTTTTTTCTTTCTTTCTTTATTATATTTTTCTCTTTTGATCGAGAAATTTCTTTATTCATTACATTATATTTTTAAATTTTTATATTTTTTTTTCTAGTTGCACAGCCCTTTTTCACCCTTGTAGCGCTGGTACTGTTCTAAAGTATTTTTCATGATAAATCAATTTTAAAAATTTGATCAAGTAGGCTCATACCAATTATGATGTCAGGGTGAAATATTTTATGTGTTGTGTGTGTAGAAAAACAATTAAAAGATGTAGAACATAGAGTTAGATATTATACATTTTATATTCTATATTTCTAAATTTGCTGCTCAGTATATATAAATAACATTTTAATCAATTAGTATACTCGAAAAGGTCCATCGTGATGACATAATATATACATTACAGTGGATGATCGTTTGGTGCATTGATGTGAAAGCTTTCACCTAACTCTATTAACGTCTCCAAAAATTATTATTGAAGTCGTTAGTACTATATATATATATATATATATTTTTATTATTTGAATGAAGGCCACAAAAGTTTTGCACCGAGACAGGGGTACAATATATAATATATCATGAATGGGAATTAAAGAATCATCCAAACAAATTAGAAAGACGTTGACCTTTGCCTTCTTCCCAAAGTAAAGATGAAGAGTTCCGTTCCAAATTATTTATCATGAATTTTAAAAATAATAATATCAAACTATGTCATGTTAAAGATTTAAGACAAAATTAGTTATTTTTTTCAATATATCCTTAGTAGAAATTATTCGTAAGGACTGCATCTCAACTATGGAGATGACAAATAAACAGTAAGGTATAAATAAGAATAAAATAGTCAAAACTTCTCCTATTTAATGTTTTATCAAGAAAATGTAAAAGAAAAACACAATAAATAATTTAATTTATAGAGAATAGTTTTTAAAATTTGTTCCAAAATAAAATTAGTATAACAAATTGCCCTTCGATGCTCTAATATTTAAAATCACATACTTTAGATGTATTTTTGATGCATCATTCTTAATAAATATCTTTTATTTTGAATTTCTTATTTAGGACGAAAAAATTATTATACTGTTAATCTAGTGTGTGGTGCCAACACATGAGTGTCCATTAAGGTAGTGACTCATGAACAACCATGGTACATTAATATGTAATAATCATGGTAGATGAGAGGTTGGTTTTGAGTGAAAATGAGAGGCCACATGTCTCTACTTAAATAAATGAATAAATCCTAGTGATAAAATGCCATATGGGGATTTGCAAAAATGAACCCACAGCATTCATCCGTGCATGCACTACTAATATAATTTAGTAGGCCAGCATTATATCTTACTAAGTCTACTCAAATGAGACGTTTCATATAATTTAGTATCATATTAGAGTAGACAATAATTTTGAATTTGAATTTCACTATCGTGTATGATTCAAGAAATGAATCAAACTACAAATGCAAATAAAATTAAGAATAGTAAAATAAAACATAATCTTTTACCATATTATAATACCAGTAATATTGTGCTACAACTAATTAAGTATTTGTTGTTGGACAATTGTGTCTTAAACTTCAAGTCTAAACAAATTAAAGAGTAAAATGATTAAACAATCACTAGTGGTTTTCTAAACACTCAATGCTGATGAAAAAGATGAACATAATAAACAATTTTCCTTTTAAAGTTTGAAGATATGTTTATGATTAAACAACATACCCAGTAAAATCCTACAAATAAGGTGTAAGGAGAGTAAAATATACACAAATCTTATTATTACCTCATGCAGGTAGAAAGACCAAAATATCTTTATGATTCTGACAAGAAAATAATAATTAAAAAAAAGCCAAAGATTAAATTCAAAATTTTGTGTACCCACTAGGATCTCGAGTAAAATTCGAGGACACTGTCAACAGCACTACCTAACGGCTGATTTAGAATCATATTTTGTATTATTATGAACTCCCAAGACTAATAAGACAAGTTGCAGCTGCCTACTAACACATTTTAGGAAAAAGAATCTAAAGACTTTTAGTCACTCACCTAATTATTCTGTATTATAGTAATAAAAACTTATCTTAGTTGCAAAACGTACACATATGTGGCAAGGGTAGGAATTTTGGGTGCACATGGCCTCGAAACAAATCAACTCCCATGTGCATGCATGACCTACCATCCTTGGACCACTTCCAAATATCCGTGACAGACTTTAAATTTTAAATTTATAAATTTCAACATACAAAAGTTCCAAGTCACCCACAATGAAGTATTCAAGTAATAGCTCCATTGTAATTAAGATTAGAAGTCCTTTTCAATAAAAAAAACTTTCTGAAACAAGCTTAAAATTAGCTATATGGGAGAGCAAAAGAATACATTACAAATAACATCAGATGATTATAACTCTAAAGTTCATCATCTGAACTGACAAGGTCTAGTTCTATCATTTTTTCTTTAACCTGCTCAGGTTTTTGTCCTGAATTTTGTTGCCCTGTTTTTGGCTTCTTGTGATCACAACTGTGACTTGGTCTTGTTTCACTTGGATTCTTTCTCTTGGTGGAGGATGACCTGGAAAAAAGTAGATAACACAGTCAACAAACAGACAACATAATATAAGGACAAAAAGTTGCAACTCTTCTTTATGCCATTTGTCACCTTTCGTTTGTTGCCATATTTCTTGTTTGATCTCGGTCAGTAATAGATTCTTTGGTATTATTTGAGTTCAATTTTCCTGTAACTCAATTAGAAATGTGATGAGCAAAGCTAGAATTAAGAATATCGCGGATGTTAGGAGTACTAGAACAGGTCTAAAAGTACTAAAGTTTTAACCTGTAACTTGACTAAGAAACCTTATTCCTTGAGAATGTACATTGGTAGTCACTTTCCCTGCATTGCTGTTCATAAATAAGTGTCTCCGAGTCAGTAAGGAGTACTAAGCAATATGCAAAGTCAACAATTTTCAAGTTTAAAGCTATGACACCAAGTATCTTGAACAAACCTTAATGCCTTTTTCAATCCATCTACTGATAGTAACTTCAATGGTGCTGCAGACTTTTTAAAGTTTGTCTTGTCAGCTAAAGGATTCACGACGTAAATTCCTTCAGACTTGAGATGATCTCTGAAACCCGTTCGTAGGTTCCTGAATTAGATAGATGAACAGCTATTAGAGAGCTAAAGAACTGAAGTAATGAGAAATAAGTTTTCTATTCTCTAAGTAAATGCAATATTGAAAGGTTGAGAAGGTAATCACTCACCCGCCTTTGAGTTCAGCCCTCATGCTGGAAGAGTATTTCTCAGCTGTTCTCTGAGGAAAGAAGTAACAGAAACACAATCAGTTCATTATCTTCTTTCTCTAGTAAATCAAGTTTTAGTTAAAGAGAACATGGAGAGGAGGGAGCAAGCAACCAAGTGGACTTAATATTCAACTGTATGAAGTAAATTGGTTACCTGCTTATGGTAGCTGCAATATGTTCCACGCCACCTGCAAAATGTTCTCAATCCATAAGTCCTATCATAAGGAGTGCAAACAACAACAACGAGTTTCCATAGGCTCCATATTATTGGGTAAGAAGCCACCATAGTTTATGATAATCTGCATTAACAACTGGAGTATGTGAGCATCTCCGTTCCTTCTTGTAAAGGGCAAGTTTATTACCTTTGGACACAATTTGAGCAACCAATTGCAGAAGCTACTTCATATGGATGTCTAGCTATTTTACAAGATTACTCTTTTGATTTGTGCACTCTTGCCATGGGAAGGAGGACAACAATTTAGACTTGAGATACAAATTTCATATTGTTAACTGAGCACTCTGTTCCAAATCAAAACAAACTAAATTAAAAGCCACAGTAATAACTGGATGAGGACGTTATCACCATTGAAGCAAAATCGAAACCAAAAGACATAAATGCTATCTAAATGAGAATTATGATGAGCAGCAGTACTTCATTCTTCTTAGGTAAACAGTTGATTCCTCTTAAGCAAGGACCAGGCAAGATCACTTTCATTGCCCGAGGCCATGAAACCTTAAAGCAATAATCCAAGTGTTTTTTATAAAACGGAAGAACACTTTACTTTAGACTGTCCAAACAAAATATCAAATCAAGAAGATGCCTCTAGAACATAGATGAGACATTAAGTTCCCTTGTAATTAGAGAGAAACAGTGTACTTAGCACAAAATTGAGAATAAACAAGTAGGCGGAAAGAGAATTTTATGCATCTCTCATAAGCATCTTATTGTATCCGACGACCATTTCTTCGGTACTTTGCCTGAAAGTATTCAGTTCATTCATCACTATATGCATGTAACGAATAACAATACATAAAACCAGAGGTCGTACTTATTAATGATTACTGTGCAAGCCATCCCATCCTTCCTTTTCCCCTTGCAAACTCCATAATCCACAGATGTGCCTATCTTTAAAATGTGACTGGCTGAATAGACACTCAATGAAAATCCATGTTCCTGGATAAAAGGTGTTTAAGAGGCGTCAGCAAACCACCAAAAATCTTGAGAAAAATGAGCTTACTGATAGGCATGACAAAAATACCGAGTTGTCCTTGCGTGTGGTGCAATTAAACAGTGCAAAAACTGCACCGGCCTTTTCATTGCAGTTCTTCTGATAAGCATCACCAAAAACAAAAAGAGAAATAGTTTTTTCATCCAAAGACCCAATTTTCCAGATTGCATATGTCTTCCCTGTTGAACTTGTTCTTGGTTGCCCCTTCTCGGTTAAAACACCAACAGTCGCCCAACAACCAGAAAGGGTGTCACCTAGTAGCAAATTCCTGCCAGCTAGGAAAATATATTATTATATAGTCCACCAAACTATTAAGGTAACTCAATCAGCATCTTAACATACCTTATTGCCGATAACCTGATGAACCTAATATCAGCCAAGTGGTTGCTCAGTTCTACAGGTGAGATTACTTGATTTCTGAGTGAATGGAAAAAATTTAAAATATTAGTTGGATGTTCAATATCTAAATCGAGCGTTCAATCTTTACTGATGCAACAAACTATTTCAAAGCAATTTAATCAAAGCATAAACACAACTGCAACTTCACCAATAACAATCAAACTTGACATCCATTTTGAATTAATGTACATAACATACAAGAACCTATGTGACATTTCTAACAACAGTAACAACAAGCCACAAGAGTCCAATGGCCTTCTAAGAAGCCAAAATAGTATATTCTCAGTTGGGACTTCCTCTCAGCAAAATTTGAAATATAGGCAACTAAAGTTACTGCATCTGAAAAATTGGGAAGTCTTGCAGAAACTTTTGAAATAAAAAAATTCCAGCAACACTCAAACTCATACAGCAGAAAGAGAGAGTTCTACAACAAGAACCCATTGGATATGCACCCATAATCCTTAACCTTTGTCAAAGAACATACCGAATTCGCAAACCTGAAAACTTTTCAACCCCAGCCTCACTTGACCCCTTTATGCGCTTTGATTTGACAGCTTTCTCGGCAATTTCAGAATCGTAATCAAGACAATCCTTAACAGCATCCCTAAAAACAGACATATCTGCCTCTCCCAATCGCTTTGGTGATCCATCATCTGACAAATAATCTGTAAAAAAGAGAAATAAAATTTTCAAAACATCCCACAGAAATCCCATAAAAATAATATCTCACAATCCAATAGATTCGTATCAAATAAATATCCACCTGAGTATTCAACTAATAAACGATGCAGTTTGTTGGCTCTTCAATCATTTCGTCCTAAGTTATCAAAACAACCCAGGGAAATGCCAAAAAAATAATCTCTCATAATCCAACAGATTCATATGAAGAAACTAATTACTACTATCATATACTATTAATGTCTTTTATGTGGAAAACAAATAATGAGGAATCGATGCAGTAGTTTCTTAGCTCTTAAGTCTATAAGTAGACACACACACAAAAAGGATTATCGACATTTACCTGGGAAACGAGATGAAGGAGAAGCTGGAGGGGTTTCCAAAACCCTATCTGGAAGTGAAAG
Source organism: Solanum sejunctum (assembly GCA_025642045.1). Classification (NCBI taxonomy): domain Eukaryota; kingdom Viridiplantae; phylum Streptophyta; class Magnoliopsida; order Solanales; family Solanaceae; genus Solanum; species Solanum sejunctum. The sequence continues at coordinate 37,298,358 of JAOTQJ010000001.1, read as the reverse complement.
AAGGAGATCCAGGTCTTCTTGGTGATTGGAATTCGACATTTTTCTCAACTCAATCGAAAATTAGGATAGGGTTTTGTTTCCTTATTACTGTGATTTTAAATTTATTTGGAAGTTGGAGGGAGATTGAAAGTCTATGGCGGGAAGCTTTACGGGTTGTGGGCTGGGCTTTTATTTTAGAGATTGGGTCTTCATTACTCTCCCGCATAATAGTTCTTGCTTTTTCATTTTATGAATCGTAAATATGTTAGATTATTTTTTACTTGATTTTATATTTCTTAAAAAAATATATATTAATAAATTTAATATTTACCGATTGGGCCTGATTACTTTTGTTCAACAAAACAAATGGTATCCATTATCCAATGTTTTGAGTTGTGTTGTCTTTTCATCAATTTCGGATGGAGCCAAAGATTGATTATTTTTTGGCTTTGGAGTATGATAGAATAAAGCAAAATATCTTTTTAAACTGTCTGCGTTTTTTTCATTTGTGAAGTAGCAGTTAGTCAATGCAACTTTCGACTCTCCTTATGGGTCATCTAGAAACAGTCGCTTTATGTTTCTAAACATAGGGGTTAGGCTGCGTACATCCGACCCTCCTTCACCCCGCAATGAGCGGAAGCCTTTTGAGACACTGAGTATGTTAATATTAATGAGTTGTGTTGTTTCTAAATAAATTGATCAAATATTTTATACTCCCTTTCGAAAAATTTAATTTTTTGATTCATTACAAATTTTATTTAAATTATATTAGAATGTTTCTATATTAAATTTTTTGATTCATTACAAATTATATTAGAATGTTTTTATAATATATCAGTGAAAAACTAAAAATTAAGACAAGAATCGAATAAAAATAACTTTACTTCTAATTCTTTTTTTAAAAATAATATGAGATTTTTGTAGACGTGTTTTTTTCCTTTTCACTAAATTTAAAATCAATCATTAATTTTTGAATGTGTATACTAAGAAATTACCTAAAAACACTATAAATAAATAAAAAATATGTTTTAAAAACTTAGAAGATTGTTTTAAAGTAAAACTAGTCTGACTCAATAGCATTTGTGCTTTAAGGAAAATTTCTCACATAATTAAAGGTATTTTTGTTTTGAAAGTTCCTTTTAATACTTTAAATGTCAAGCATTTAGTCACTTAGCTTGGTTAGAAATAAAAATAAATAAATAAATTTTCTAATATTTTGCTTGTTGTATAAAGTATAAAATATTTTATTTCATTCAAATTAATGTTGATAAATCACATATATTAAAAGAAACACATCATGTTAAAGGTCAACATTCAAATATACTCTAAACTTCTTATATTGACATAAGAGTTTGGGATCTCTTTTACTAGTCTCACATATAAATCTTCAGAAAACATAAATGATGAAATAATATTTTAATTTATTGAAAACATTGTGCTATGAATTTAATTGAGGGTATGTGGAGAAAAAATATTTTTCAATTTTTTTATTTTTGAACTTTTGATTGATCCAAATATATTCTCTAGAAAAATAAGTTACGTAAAGAAAAAAAAAAGAAAAAGACTTTCCTAAATCAAAAAGTGAAAATAAGTTGTCGACGTTCCAAATTTTTTTTCTAAAACTAGAGAAAACTTTGCTCCATCCATTTTTTTTCTTGCAAAATTAAATTCTTATTATGAGACATTAATATTTTCTTTCTTATTTTTTTTCTAATGATAAGTATTGTGCATAGGAATATTATTATTTATAATTAATTAAATTAATAAAATGTTAGCCATGTGATTTTAATATAATATCTTGGATGTTATTGTAAAAATTTTATTAATTGTTAGGAGGATTTAAGTAGTTTAAATCAAAATTTCAAAATATTTCTGTTAAATAGTAGATAGTTTTTTTTTCTTTTCATATAGTTTTTGTAATTTTTTTTTTACTATTTTTAATATTGTCTAAGAGAAACTACAATAATAATTTTTACCATTAAAATTTTTTGAGGTCTCAAAATTTGAAGGCTTAAACAAAGACTATTATCTTCACCCTTCAATATTGTTCGCAAGATTGCGACGCACAACATATATTATGTGTTGATCTTTGAGATATGTGGTTATATCATGGATTTTTTTTTCATCATTTTGTATTGTTCTTGCTTTGGTGTCCTGGTCTCTCTTGTATTTCTTGTAGTAGTGGGCTATATTCAGATATTTTATTTTATCAATTATATAAATTATTTCTTAGTAGATTTATTGGTATTCATAACAATGATCCACTATATTTTTAATTAGATGAACTCACCAAATTATCGAGATGTTACTGATTGGACAACAATTCTTGAATATCATTTTCTTGTTATCCGTTGTTCTTAACGAAAGTAAGAAAAAAAAAACATTAGTTGGAGGTATGTTCTAATCTTATAAAGTTGTAATAGTTGATAAAACATAAAAGTATCCCGTCTCAATGAGATTGATGATCTTTGAACAATAACAATAACAGAAAGTCTTACTAAAAAAAGAAACTAAAAAAAGGATAGTTCATGACTAGAACCATTTTATATGTGTGTATTATCTAAAACAATGATTTTTATTGCTTATGCAACTCTAATCCAAAATCACATTAATACAGGATTCGATGTGCTAAGCTACGATATTACCCAATCTTAAAATCCATCATAAACTAAAGAAAGTGATATGACACTAATTAATTCTCTTTTGGTCCAACACACCTGACTTGGACGGCTAAAGTCTTAAAGATGTCAGGGCATGGATCCTTATTTGGTTCATCAAATGTTTCTCTCTCAACTGGAATTGAACAAGTGTGCTTTCCTAAACAATATTTTTCTGCAACTTTAATACTATTTGGTGAATTGCATTTTCCCAGAGTAAAATTTCCACATGCACCATCTGGATCACCATAACTAGCAAACTCAACTTTTTCGATCACATTATTATCCGGGCAAGTTAAATGTGCTCCTGCTTTAAGATCTTCTACGACCGCGACAAATTTATTGCCTGAACTCTCAAAATTTTTCACATTTGGAGGAGTATATTCCGTGAGCATACTGCAAATTGTGTCTCGATTCACTGTTAAAATTTCAATTTTTCCTGGATGACCTCCTGTTTCTTCGAAAACGACCAGGAGATTATTAGTTGGCTTCAAATAAGCTCTTGGAACATGATACCTGCAAACCAATTTATATAAGTTACCGTCTTTTTTCTTTTTACCTTTCAATTTATGTATATATTTAACTTTTTTCGTGTAATACTTACTCAGATTGAGTGGGCTGTCCAAGAGGAGAGAGAAATGATACCCAGTAACGGCCCAGGCTGTTACCATTAACCCACATCATACCTTTTTGCATTTGGTCCATTTTCAAGGCCACTGGATCAGTGCCTTCAGGGGCATCGAAATATGTCTGTAATACAAGAGGATAGTGTGTACACAGATTTATCTTGAAGGAATACGTTTTAATTAAAATATTTGACATGAAACTGAATAATTTTGTCCAACTTACCTTATACCAAGTAACCTGTCCTGGTGGAGGACCAGTTACAGGAGTCCAATTTACTTTCTTTGCTCCCTCTTCAGTGAACAATTGCTCTCTCTCTCCAAATACACCAACCTGAAATATGACAAATAATGATTTGGAATTTTACTAGTTGATTTGACATTTGAATATAAACATTTGTCAAGTACTAATGTATACCCCATGTCCCCAAACATTCATGGTGATATCAAGAGTTCCAGCCATTAAACCTTGAAGTGTCACAGCACGGGGTCCAGCAAACCTCTTTTCCATATAGGCTCCACTATTCTGTAATATTTATCGGTTCTGATTAATTGAGATTTAATTTGTATCAAGCAAGTTTCATTTTGAGAGTAAGACGCTCTCTAAACATAAGATTTTAGTTTAGAATTCTTTACGTGCGATGAAAGGTTATTAAAAAAAATGAAAACAATATATACCGGGTATCCAACTAGCTCAGCCAAAATGGTGATGTCATTAACTCCCGGTTTCAAGTTGATGGGTTGCCGGAAAAGAAAGTTCTTATCAATATTGTTCCCATGCCCAAATCCTAAAATTAAGATGTTAATGGAAAATAATTTTCTTGAAAATATATTAACAATCAAATATTGGAAAATAACTTACTTTTCTAGAAAATATTTACAAGAAAACATACCAGCATATTTTCCATTGACAAACGCAAGCAATGCATGGCCCATACTTGCAATTTGCAAGACAATGTGAATATCAGATCTCATGGGCAAGTCATGTTGACAAAGGTTGATGCTGCGTTTTTAAAAAACAAATAAATTAAAAGTCAAGTATGAGTTTAAATTATATGTACCGACAAAATAATATAATTACCTTGTGGAATACCAAGCGTAGTCTGTTTTATCCTTAATCAAATTATAGAGCTCCAATGGTTCTCTGTTCTTAAGTGGCAATTCATTGATAGTTGGTATTTTCTCTTGATACATTTCCCATTTAAGATTCTTTGCTTTTTCTGATGGTACAAAGTTTCTTGAATTGTGTTGAGAGACTACCTGTTTAATTTAATTGCAGTTATACAATAATAACAACAATAATATATTTAACATAATTTCACAAGTATGGGTAAGATTTATTTACCGTTTGAGTGTTGTAAACGACGGTCTTACAATCAGCAAGAATGCTAACTGATTTTTCAGGCAAGTAATATTCATTTCCCCTAAATGTAATCTTGAAAGCTTGAGTGGTGTGGTTGTTGGTCAAAAAGGCAGAACACATATGCTGAGCCGTGTTCTCATACACAGTGATCTGCATTTTATTAACGTGTGAGATTTCATAATTAAGTTACATAATCTTATCACTAACAACATTTATGAAATTGTTTGCTATAATTACCTCAAGGTTCTCGTTGATCTTTTGTACTGTGGGAGTACCCCAAAGAAGAGCCCTTCTTGATAATCTCAAAGCTCTGTGCAAGTCTCTCAAGTGACTCCATTTTGGGTCCCTCTTTAAACCTAATCAACATTTAATTAATTAAAATCAAAAAGCCTTAAACGAGTTTAATTAATTATTCATATACCATTCAGAATTAAGTTTTAAATGAGCCTAAACAATTACCAAATTCGTCAAGAGGAGCCTCGTCATAATAACGCGTGGTCACAAAAGAAGAGCTTGATCTTCCAAAGTTTGTTCCGCCATGGTACTGAAAAATAAGAATGAAATTATAACATGCTTCTTATATAAAAAAGATTAAAATACACGCCTTAATTAATTAAAAATTAAATATGTTGATTTATATATCATAAGGATCAAAATAAAATTTATCCTTTTAAAAGAATACCATATAATAGTTAGTAAGAGTTCCATTCCTTGCAAAGAAACGAGCCACAGAAAAAGCAATATCTTCTGCTGCTCTTTGTGATGGAGGGTCTCCATATGTTCTATACCTGTACGTCATTAAAATGCAATTATCAATAAATCTGTATGATTAATATTATACTAGTAGTTATCATTTGAGCGTCTAATTGGTATCTAACCTCTGGTTAGTGAAATTAAACTCTTGTTTAAACAAAGACATATAACTACCAATAAGCCTTAAGATTGAACTTACTGGGCTGTCCAATTTTCAGTCCACAAAGTAGGCTTGTTGGGCCCATTAGGGCCCGAGAAAGTATCCGCACAATGCCTTCCATTGCATGCGTTTATCTGATGGAAAGAAAATATTTTTACATTTTAATTTTTAACTTTCTAAAGTATTATTTTTTCAATAATAATGAACCTACCACTGAAGGAGGGGCATCTTTTTGCTTGCACATAATCCAGGGGACACCATTATATAATCCAACAGCCAAATTTGCTGCCCACTGAATATATTTCTTCCCATCTTCTTTATAAGCAGCTTGGACATTGTTGTACTCATTTTCTATCTGTTAAGTAAATATTAAATGTCACTCAAGATGATTGTGTTACATAATTTAATTTCAAAAAGTCTAATCATGTTGCTTTAAGATAAAATTGGTCGATAATGTGTTATAACACGTTAAAATATTTACTGTCAGTGGATATAACTTAATAACATTTATATATAAATTTAAACTTAAATTAATAACAAACCTGAGCCAAGATAATTGGTCCTCCTTGAGGTGCAAACAATTTCTCCTTTTTCATCATCTCAAGGATCATTTCTGCATATTTTTTCATGTGGTACTGCAACAAAGAGAGCAAATTAACTAAATAAGTCACTAATAAAAAGTCTTTAATTAAAAGCATGCACATTGTTATTTACGTACCACAAATGGCTCGTTATAAGAACGGAATGTGATATTTTTAATCTCTTTTAACCAATATGGAAACCCTCTGTTTACACGATCAAAATATTGATTAATAGATCATAATAAACATAATTAATTTCTAAACAACTAATATAGAAATTACTTAACACTCCATAAATTAAATAGAATATTGTTTATACCCTAAACTCCATTCTGCTTCAATATAAGGTCCAATTCTGAGAGTCACATACATATCCTGATTAGCTACCTCCTTAATGAATTTGACAATGTCAAAATTTCCTTCAAAGTTGAACTACAAATCAAACACAACCAAGATCAATTTTGAAATTAATAATCGAATTAAAAAAAAATACATTCAAGATTCAAAATTTTCAATACATGCATATACTCATTCATGATATAAGTTTTAAATTCGCCTCTGACAAGTAATAATATTAATTACCTGGCCTTGAACGGCCTCGTGAATATTCCAGAACACATAAGTCTGGACGAGATTAATACCTCCTTCCTTAGCCTTTCTAATAATAATTGGCCACATCTGTAGGGAGAAATTCCAGACGTAATTGAAGTACTAAATATGTTAATTAAACATATATAAACAAGCTAGAATTATAATTTAAAGTCACCTCAGGAGGGCTACGAGTATAATGAATAGAACCAGAAAAGAAGAGTTCCCTGTTTCCATTGACGATCAACGAACGACCATCGTAAGTGACGCCACGTGGCTTTTCGTCACCGGTGGCCGATGCAACCAACAACGAAATCAAGAAAGCTAACGTTAATATTTGAGACATTTTCTGTTTTTCTGTTTTTATGTTTTTGCAAGTGTAAACTTGTTTTAGTTAGCGCAAATTTAAGAGATGAGAGTTATATTAATCATCTTGAATGATCTAATTGGAGTTTTACTGTTTTAGCTAACAAGCCTCAATAAGTAAATACAATATGAGGCTTGTAGAATTTCTCGTAGTTTTTATGATCTATTCTTTTGTGTTTTGTTACTTGTTTGTGGTTTCTTTAGTTTCTCAAATAGTCTTCTAAGATTTTAATATAAAAATTTGTAATTTATAATGTAATTTTTTCTAAGTATACAAATCTCAACGAATCAATAAATTCACTCTTAAACAAAGGAAAAATTATTAATCAATTTGTTTAAAATCTACACTGACTAGTCTCAACTTAGTGATCAAGTACGAAATATTATCTAGTATTTAATTGTTATCGGGGAAGGCCCAAGCACATAAATGGCCTAACCGAAAATTAAATGGAGAACTTACACAAATACAAGCCACAATTATAAATACATTAATATATAGGATCAAATTACGATATATAATTAGGTATTCTGTTAACACTTATAATGAATTTAGGATACAGATCACATAGTAATAGAGATAACAGACCACAATTATAAATATATAAACATATAGGATGCAATCCATACTCCTAATCATGATACAAATCATATTTATAAGGACATTAACACATAGGATACAACTCACACTTATAATTAGGCATCCTGTTAATGGAGACATAATAAACAAAACTTCTAAATTGTATCATGTTGAGACTTACAAATTATGGTACAAACTACATTTATAATTAAGATACAAACTACCCTTCATATCTATTTCTCACTGTAGAATAAACAAACACAATGGCGTACCTATTTGTAATGAATACAAATCATCAAAAGATAGAAAATTCAGTGGGAAAAATACATTTCTCTAAACAAATTCACAATAAACAGATGCTTTAAATAACTTCAGTAGTAAACATCAATTCATATAATTTGTTCTTCCACATTTCTATCTTCACAAATATCTTCGGAATTGTTGCTTGTATTATTGTTTTGAACTTTATCAAAACTTTGCATTCTTATGATACCGTGTATATTCTTCGGCCATTATAGCCATAACGCCTACACTATCCATTAATCCTTGAAAAGAGAAAAAAATTACAATAATAAATTGACATTGCATGGGACACCTTTAGTAATCTTCTTGAATTGAATTTAATATTGTATCGAAAATTTCATGCTTTTCTTGGCGAAAAAACTAAATGAAATAGATAAATTAATAAACAAGCACAAATATATATATGAAATAAGAAAATATACTCCAAATACTAAAATCCACAAAATATACGATGAGGATTTTATTATCTGAATCAATGAAATTCTTTTAGGAATAAATTTAGATTTCTTTAAAAAAAAAAGGGAACAAAGGAATAGAACAATTTTCTTATTTATTTTTGGACAAAAATATGTCAATTTGCTGAGGAAAAAAAGAATTAGTTTAGTATAGCATTAATTTATTGTTTAATATAATATAGCGGTATTTAATAATATGTTAAAAGTGTTGCTGTTTTTAATAAATAATTTGAGAATCTTGACTAGTTGAATAATTTTTTCAAAAAAGGATGATTTTTTTTTAATATTAATGAAAATTGGCCTATCCCCAATACGAGTGCAATTAGCTATACTCCCTCCTCATCTTCCTCTTCAGTCACAATAGGCATAGCAGCAGCCGTAGATCGTTTATTAGCCCCTCACCCACCACAAATTTCAAACACTTTCGATTTCCTTCAAGCTCAGTTCACTGCCCTAAACAAGGTAATATACCTCTTAGTTCAAATACTCATTTCTCTTAATTTGTAAGTATGCATTTCCGTTTTAGTTTCTTGATTTGAATGTGTTGAATTCAAAATGTATTGATTTGGCTGTTTTGTTCGACAAGAAGTATTGGCTAAAGGGAATGCTTTCTAAGCATTTTTTTGTATAGACGGAAATACTTTGTAATATTATTCATCTGTTGCCATAAATACTCGGATATTCCCTCCTCTACTCCGTGTGAAGAAGTTTGTTTGCTAATATCAATGACTTCGCCTCACATTTTACGCTTGTCTATGAAGTGTTCGTTTTTTTTTTCGTTTAAATTAGTATTGAGTATAAGAAAAGAGTGATTTTTGTGTTCTTTACTGCTTGTTTTAGCTGTTTCATTTCAATTAGTTCAGTCCAATACTGAAGGTAAGTATTCTATGGTGCTCCTCCTTCATACACTTGTATGTCTTCTCTATTACCTGGTCAGTTTCAATTCTTCCCAGTTCAGTCTATTTATGATTTAGATCTTGATCACTCGAGGTGATTGGTTACCAAGTTAAATATTTTTTTTATCTTATTTTATTATTTCGATTAGTTGGCTAGTCTGATTCAAGTGTCTTTGTGTGAACATTTGAGTTATATGATGAACTTTTATCGACTTGCTTATTCTATACTTCTTTTTCTCAAAGCTTGCATAATTCCCCTTGTTTGAGTGCTTTCTTCTTGTTTTTCTTTGTTGTGTGGTTTGGTTGTTAAAGTAAATGGAAGTATAGGATAAAGGGGTATTCACGTGAGCATTACGAGATAAGCATTTTTGTCTTTGTTAGGAAGCCCCTTGTCCTTCGAGTCTAGAAGATTGTGGGTACTCATGGCCTTAATTTTATAGTTTGTTTAAAGTTCGCGAACCATCATAGGAAATATACTTTTCTTTGTCGTGCACCACATGATTCCTATACATAAATTTTTTGAAAAGTTTGAAAGGAGAACATTGTAAGATCACACATGTTAAAATGAAACTAGTTTCTGCTTTGTACATGTGTCCGTAAATTTATTGAAACAATTAAAATTTTATGAAAATATGTGTAATTTAATCTTGCATTAGTAATTCGCAAACTTCCAATTATATTATGTGATGTTTTCTCTTAAACCTAAATTTTAATAGGTTGAATTAGAAGAATAAATACAAGACATGTTTGCACTGTGGAGTAATTTATTTTCCACTAATAATGCATAAAAAAGCGACCCCCAATAATATGTGTAACTTTTTATTTAGTTTCAACGAAAATTAAATTTAATTTTACAGTTTAGTTGAGTAATTTTGGGTATTTTGTTTTATAGGAGTCATTATCGTTGGACTTGCTAGATACTTGGTCGTCAATTTTACAAGTATGTGCTACTATAATAGATATAATCTGTCTTGCAAGTATTCTTGCACCAGTTTACTTGCAGTAATTTAGAGGGCGGTTCCCCATTACACTTGGAAAATAGTTTATAACTTTTAAGATCGAAGTAGATATTATATTAGAGATACACAGATTAGCTATATAAAATATTTAAAACATATACCAAATACGAAATTTTATATCGATCAAGATTGTCTCATCTAGCATGTCTAACCATATAAATCTTCATGGGTTTTGGCCATTTGTCTTTGGTGCATCATCTTTAACCCAAATTCTTTTGATGGGTTGAAACGGGAGTAGATTCAGGATATGTTTGTTGTTTTCCGCTAATAATGCATAAAGAACTACCCCAAGACTTTCAAAGAGATTTTCTTTTTTCCTATTATTTCCCTTCATCAAGTCTTAAGAGGTCTCTCATTAAACAAGTGTCTCATCTAAAAGGATGACAATAAAATAGAGGGATCATATTCTAACCCTAAATCATCACTCACTTTTTTCTACTCCCAAATAAAATTTCTTCGACAATAGACCAGTAACTTGTCATTTATACGAAAAGACAAAACAACTCAAATACTTAAGACCCCAAAAACATGCAGCTTCATGAGCCTCAGCTAAATTGGCCAATTTATTGGATCATTTTACTTGCTACTTAACTGCAATGTCAAAGAAACAACATTTCCCATATCTGCGAGAAGCTGAAAAGGCGGCAACATTGGTGCCCTTACATGTATATGCTGCGAGACCTTAAAAAGTGTCAAAATTTGAAAGAAGAAAACCTTCCTACATATTTACAAATGTCTGTAGAAAAAGAAACCGCAAAAAGAATTCCATCTTCATCATTCAATCGAAGCAAGGTGCCAATGTCAGCTGTGAAACAGAGGCAGCCAAAACACAAATGCTGGAGTTAAATAAACTGAAAATGCCAAAAATACATGAAGGCAGTTAAATCAGCAGACTGATGCATGGCTCCAATTCAAATAAACAAATCATTCATTTAGAATTTCTACAGTAATGTAGCAATCAAAATAGAGGGAAAGTAGTTGAAAAGGAATATAACTAGATAAAGCTATATACAACATCAGATTTTGATGCATACAAACCTAGGTGGTGTTAGTTGAGGATGGGTAAGAGCTGCCTTTATTGAGGACCAGACACCAATAATTTCCAAGTTGTATACACCAGTCGATTTTTCATTCAACTTATGACAAATCAAATGATCCTTGACCTTCATTGATAGCATAGAGCAACTTTTTGTACATTATTTCCTGCAGAGCAAGATGTAAGGATTAACAATATCATTTGACCCTACCAAGACAGAGACAGACAGAGACAGAGATAGAGATAGAGATGGGGACAGAGCAGAGTAGGAAAAATTCTACCACTGTGAAAGGAAAGCAGATGACTATCCTCGTAGCATGAAGATACGTCACAGCCAGCAGCCAACAGATAGCGAGAAATCATACCTTAGTAGAATAGGGAGGCAGTTTCAGGTAGTTAGCACATGTCATCACACTAGGTAAGTCGTCATCTGCAGATTCTGATTGCATATTGCCATTTGGTGTTGTATTGCTAGCACTAGATGAATGCTGCTCAAAAGATATAACAGTCAGCCTCTGCGGAGAGAATTAAAAGATAGGACTAATATTTTAGCCAACTACAGCCATACCTTTCTCACTATTGTCAACTTAGGATTGAGCACAGCCAGACCACCTGGAGGAAGCCGGGGAGCACCAGTGACGAACTGACAGAATGCTCGTTGCTGCTCGGAAGTGAACTCTCCCATGATCTCTAGTAACTGATCAGAAGAAAATTAAACAGTTGGAATCAGTTTGAAGCCAATAGAAAAGACAGAAGAAGACTAACTCGATAACATTACTGTCTAAGGAACTACACTTCCACTGACAGCTGAAGAACAAACTTACATGAACGATGGCGGGACTCTTGGCTGTGTATCCATGATCAAACTTGATATGATCTACAAGTGTCTCGGCCTGGATAAGCAAAAGAATGAAATTCAATAAAAGCTGGACGCTTAAAAATATCACACTGGCTATACTTGTTCATGAGAAACAAAATATCACCTTCCATAACTCTTTACGGCCACAAAGCAAGTAGTCCAACTCAGTAGGAGAGAATATTTGCAGAGCTGAAATGTCAAAAACCTGCAAGTTGTGGAGCCTAAAATTATTTCACTATCACAAGATAAGTGATGATATCTATAGATGTATCAAGTACCTGATGAATTCATTTAAGTGAAGTTGCACAAGTTATCAGTTAAATACCATCTCTAGATGCATTCTAATTAGTTAAAATGCCATGAAGGCAACAAACCTGATTGAAGCCAGATCTAAATGCTTCCATCTGCCGCCCAATTCCAGTCCTCACAGTGGCATCAACCACCAAAGTAATATATTCTTCCAAGTTATTAAGATCCACCTGCAAGTTCCAATTGAAGTATACAAATCAAACAAAATGATAGAGAGGACAACAAATAGAATTGACATCCAAGGAAAAGCAGTAGTACATTCTCATCGCCTGCTTTCAGAACATATCCAGGATAGCCTGGGAGTGTGAAATCTAAACAAAGTTCCTCAACTGGGATCCCGCGAAAATGCAAATCATTAATGTTCTCTTGGCTCTGGCCTCCAATTGATTCTAGATTTTGTTTACGGCTAACAAGAGCTTGCAACTCATGTAAAGTCTTTCCTAACTCAGTGTCAATAGAGAGAATATCATACAGGTCGAGCTCCTACAATGTTAAAGATAGAAAGATAAATGTAACAATTTGATAATAAGACGGTAATCACGTGCAAAATAAAAAACAGAAAGAAGCCCTTACTTGGCCAAGGACAAGCTTGTAAAATGCAGTTGACAGAGGGAGATCCAAAAGTCGCCCATCTTGAAGTGCTTTCGCCATCACCCGCCCTAGCAATCTGAAATACTCAATCACCTTCAAGAATTGGTTGCCATCAGCAGTATCAACAGCTGATGACCACGGACGTGGGAATAATCCAAGAGGTGCTTGGACAAGCTCTTTATCACCCCCTCTCAATTTTTCATCCACACCCGCTTCAATTGAATGTTCATTTGATGAGGAATTTGTTCTCCACATCCTCAGTCCAACTTTTTGCAGATCACGACTCAAAAGGGTATAGAATTCTAGAGTTGGGCCCAAACCAGTGCCAACTTCACCAAAATATTCAACCTCAAGAACAGCTTTTTGGCTAGAGTACATCTCCATTACTTTTGCAGCAGAATCCAGAATGCGATTCCTAGAGACACGGACTTTCTGGCGCTGTAATCTCCCAACTCTGACTTCTCTCTCATTGGTGGACCCGTTGTTATCTGCACCTTGCTGCTGTTGAAGTCGATATAAAGCCCTAGATAATCCAAAGGCTGTCGAATAGAAGTACTGGCGCCGAGTCTCGAATGGAAAAAGAAATGGACAGGACCTTGTCAACTGGGAACACCATGATGGAAGAGACCCACTACAAAGGGCTAGAGCATCCTGAATCTGTCGGGCCAACTTTGGAGTGAGCTTGCTGTTCACAAATTCCTCCGAGGGAATTTTGACACCAGTAGCATTGAGCTCATCTAAACTCAATATTTTCCCTTCAGAAAAATCATCAATAACTGACTGCACACGTAACCGTGGGGACAGCTGGTTTAATCCCTCCACCACACGCAAAAGGGCCAAAATGTTGTAAGTAGGATTGCTTTTGTCCATATCACAAGGAAGTTCTCCCTGTAATATACTATCTAACAATGATGCTCGATGCAATGAGGGTTCTGCATTGGCACTTGCTGAAGAACTAGCTTTATTAGACTTGGTGGAAGTTGAGCTTCCATCCCCTTTTGTAGACCTTTCAGCTTGGCTGTCAGCTCTTTGGTACATGATGGTGTATATGTCTCCCCAAAGTCTGCTTCCGTCACTAGACAAAAAGTCAGTGCCACCATACCTTTCTTCGTCATCCTCGTCAAGGACAAGTTGCCGCTGGATGGCCTGGTAAATAGTCAAGTGCCTATTAAGCTGCTTTCCACCTGCAGAAAATACAAGTCTGGGTGGATCGCTGGTGCTAAATAGAGGGCGTCCATGACGATCTCTAGCTCCTCTCAAACCTCTACCATTCGCAGATGCAAGTCCAGCCATGGCAGCAGCAGCAAATGACATTGCACCCCTTGAACCATAAGAACTCCCACTCCTGAACTCAACAGAATCAGATCCCTGAGCTGAAGCAGCTCTGCTACTTGAACCACCACCCGCATTTGTCTGGCTATCATTTGGTGTCTGTGTGGCAGGACTATCTTCCGAGGAATCACCCAATTTGACATCATGAACTTTGTCCGGCATGCAAACAGGAAGAGAATCATCGCCCAACACCTAAAGCATTGGCAACAATTTCAGAAAAGCATCTTTAATACAGCTGCGCATGAAATTAAAAGAGATGCTCAAGTTGATCTGTTAAGAAGAGGCTCAAAACATGCATATTGGAAACACAAATCTGCTCTTAACCATGTTGCTCGAACTCTAGCAAAGAGTTGATGCATGCATGGACATTATTGAAGAGACCGAGCAACACAGCTCTCAATGACCTAAGTGAATTAAAAATGGTAGAATCTGAAATTTAAAAAAACAAGGATTTAGACACAAGGTTTTAAAAAAAGCAAGGAGAATTTCACTAGCTTACATCATCATGGTCATCTTCATCATCATCAGATATATCTTCATCCTCAATAACCAAAGCATCATCAATTTCAACAGGTGACATATCCAACTCATCATCCTAAACCACAACAAACAGTGGGATGTATAAGTTCATGTTGTCATGCAAACCAGCAACTACTCAGGAGATGAACAATGGAAGCAAAAAGATTCAAAAAGCATCAAAGTTTTAAGTAAGCATTTGTCTGTTTCATTTCAACAAATGAAACCTAATGGTGAAGAGAGAGCCTTATCAAAAAATGATTAAGAGAAAGATAGCTAATTCAAATTTAACTCAAGAATCAAAAAGCTAAATCATGTGACCACTATGTTACAATCTTGGGTTTGAGAACCATGCGACTAGGTCAGAAAACACAATTTTCTCTACTTATTATTCCACTTGTATTCTTTTTTTTTCTTTTATGCTATTTCTGAATGATATTCCTTATCATCAACGTTATCTTCTTCATTTTGAAGAATATAAAATTACCCTTCCGCTGTGATATTGATGAAGATGATGATGCACCAAGTACTAAGTTTAGTCATATTAATCCTTGTTCACTTGTATTTTTTTTCTTAAAGTATTTTAATGTATCTATTATTCCTTGATTTTCTATATTTAAACAATGATCTTCAACAACAACAACATTACCCCAATGCCTCAAAGGCTCCCGCCCATTGCGGGGTAAGGGAGGTCGGATGTACGCAGCCT
>JAOTQJ010000001.1:37251420-37263364 GCA_025642045.1 Solanum sejunctum | reverse complement strand
AAAAAAGCGCAGATAGTTTAAAGAGCCATTTTGCTTTATTCCATCATACTCCAAGGCCAAAAAATAGTCAATCTTTTGCATTAATATAATATATTTGAATTATGTTTTTTGATAACGATAGACCAATTAATATAAGAGTTTAAATTATATGCACCGTCAGTGTACCAAATTTTCTACACTATCAGGTAACTTTAAAGATAATTACCATAGTTTTTGAAGTAATATTTATACTTTTTGAAAAGAATATAATTTAGAAAAACATTAAAGGTAATTTGAATCCTAATTATACGACAATCCAAATTCTTACCTAATTTTTAGATTTTTTCCTTAATTTGAATCGAAATTATATTCTCTCTTTCTCGTAGATATGATATGCCACTGGTAAAATGACGATATTGCAAATTTTGTCTTTTCTTTTTATTTTAATTCCTTTTGTTTTTCTTAAATCATTCTATTTATCTTTCATTTTATTTTAAAAAAAAACTTAATTTATGACATCCATATTTATAATAATAATAATAGTTCTCATAAAATATGTAATCAAAAAGAAGATTTGAAAGCGATGAAAAATCTAGGGAGTTGTTCAAGAGATTTTTCGTCTTCTATGAAAACAATAATAGAAAAATTAAACAAACACTTCAAAAAATGCTGAATGTGGTGAAAAGAATACCAATAAATTCTAGAATCAATAAACAAAATTAAAATATATATATAAAAAGGTTAGCTTTGAGCATAGAAGAGCGGGGTAGTTGGTAGGGTTAGGTGTTACTTGGTTTCGGGGAATAGTAGGTTTTTCTTTGGGCAGGGTAACTTGTGTGTCTGCAGTATGTGTCATATTGTGTGCCTTCTTTTTCATACCTTCATGTGCATGTCATAGTGTGTGCTATTTTATTTTAGTTTAGTTTATTTTTTCATATACCTTCCTTTGCATGTCATTCATAGTCACATGTCATACTTTCATGGTCATATCTAGTTTCTTTCTGCTTATGGGTTTTGAAAAATGAGGGTTCACAGGAAACAACCTCTCTACTTCTCTGAGGTAGCGGTAAGGTCTGTGTACATTACACCCTCCCCAGACCCCACTTGTGGGATTATACTGGGTATGCTGTTGTTTTGTTTGAGCATAGATATAAAAATACAATTGTGTTTTATTTTTTTAAAATATAAATAAATAAATATTATTAAAAAATACTACTTGGTAACTTGCAGTAGCAAGTCAATATTACCTGATGGTGTAAAAATTTGGTACACTGACAGTGCACCAAAATTAAACTCAATAATATATTTATGGACTCCCTCAATTTATTAAGACACATTCATTTGTTGACATTCATCTTAGTAGAATCTTATTTTTTGAGAAAGGTAACATTGTATTAATGTCAGCACAAAGGCTGTGCTGAAGCAATATTTATGGTTCGGAAGGCAAAGACGTATGTCCTTGTCGTATCTTACAAGGATTCTATGCTGTCTAGTAAAGATTCTGCATCTTCTTTTTAACTTTCTTTAAGCCAAAAATGAAACAAAAAGATCATATTAGTACATTCTTATTGGCTTGCAGCCACATGTCGACTTTGGATTGAAACTTTTTGGGGCTGATCTTATGTCCATCCCTGGCTTGTACAGGTTTGTCCAGGTACTATAGTTTCTAATGTCCATTGTCTTCTATTTCATTTTGAAATAATTTATGCCTCTCATTTGCTCTATTTTGGAATAAACAGCCTGGATCCTTTTTGAGATTTTTGCTGTATTTTACTGATGTCTGTAAGCATATCTGTTGCTTAACCTCTCAAGGTTAAGAATACTAGGAATTTCTGATCAAAATTTTGAGTATACAGGTTTGTGTTTAATGACACAAAGAAACTGCTATAAGTGCATGTGCAGGGGATACCACTTCTGTTGTAGCCATGACCAAAGGATCTAATATTAATATTGGAGGAACTCTTTTCGCAGGAGACCATTAAAGATCAAGTTGCTAACATGTATCTTTGGCCTAAAACTCTAGAAGTGCAGATATTGGATCCATCCAAGTATGCCTTCTTAACTTGTAGATTTTTTGTTATCATATTCTCCAAGGTTTTGCCACCCCTTTCAGTTAATTGAATAACACTTTCCGAACATGTAGAGCAATGAAAAGACCTGTTGGGGTCCTGCATGTGAAGATTCTAAGGGCAATGAATCTGAAAAAGAAAGATTTATTGGGTGCATCTGATCCTTACGTAAAACTTAAGCTCACTGAGTCGAAACTTCCTTCAAAGAAAACCTCTGTAAAGCATAAGAATTTAAATCCAGAGTGGAATGAGGAATTTAATATGGTTGTTAAAGATCCAGAATCACAAGCATTGGAGCTCTTTGTTTATGATTGGGAGCAGGTAAACTTTCTAGTTCCACGAGACACATTCACTTTTTTCGTTCCTTCTTTGTGCTGTCTCAAACTTCACCCCTTTCTTTATTCAGATTGGCAAACATGACAAGATGGGCATGAATGTTATTCCACTGAAAGATTTGACTCCTGATGAAACAAAAACTATGACACTGAAGCTCCTAAAGAATATGGATGCGAATGATGATCAAAATGGTAAGGACCGTGGTCAGATCATGGTGGAATTAACATACAAACCATTTAAGGAGGACGAGTTGCCAAACAATATTGAAGAGAATGATGCAGCACACAAGGTTCCAGAAGGAACGCCACCAGGAGGAGGCGTCCTTATGATTATTGTCCACGAAGCTCAAGATGTTGAAGGAAAGCACCATACTAATCCATATGTCAAGATTCTTTTTAGAGGGGAGGAGAGAAAAACCAAGGTACAAAGTTGCTTCTTTTTTCTAGCCTTTCATTGGTTGCTCGTTAGCTGGTAGTGATACAAATTGGTGTGATATATATGAGTCTTTCTCACTTATTTTGAACCTTTCAACCTCACACCTGAACCTTGCAAGTGTTTAGGCTTCTTACTAGCCTCGGGTATCCATGTTCTCTAGTATTCACTTCCTCCTTATCGTATTACTAGATAATTTGACCACTTCCTAAAGAACTGGAATTGAGTACCTTGATGTGATAACCTATCTAAACAGTAATTTTACACTTGTGCCTATCAGATTATGCCACCTAAACCGGGATAGTGGTGGCATTTCTAAGAGCCTTAGTTGATTCAAAGCAACTGATGATTTTCACGTGTTAGCACATTTAAGTGGTTAAAGCTAATTTAAGAAATGAGTTTTTATGTGTTTGGATGGAAGTATTGAAATTGATAATAAATACTTAGATGTGTTTAGTAAATAAGACATGCAGAGGACTTCAAAACTATGCTTATTTAACTTCTCTGAATCTGCAGTAGGTATTTAGTTGGAGTTTGCAAATGCAAGAATTTCCTGCATAGATCTATATTATGTCTAATCTTGCTCACATTTCATTTGACATGATTTTATCCACCTTGATTACAGCAAGTCAAGAAGAACAGAGATCCAAGATGGGAAGAGGAGTTTACTTTTGTGTTGGAGGAGCCTCCTGTGAATGATAGGGTGCACGTGGAAGTTGTCAGCACCTCTACAAGGATTGGCCTATTGCATCCTAAGGTACATATGTTGCATTTTCTGTTATTTGTATACCTTAAGGCCCAAGGGAGGAACAAGGAGTGGTGCAATTTGAATTTCTCTGGAAACTTGAGATTACCTTTTTGAATATGCTGTTGAAGTGCACTGCAGTCAATATTAACAACCCCCCATAATTGGGAATTGCAATCGTCTTTTCTAACTTTTGTTTCAAAAGGTGAACGATGTTTGTCATCTACTGATCTACTCTACATGAACGCTTGTAAAGATAAAAAAGCATGCATTCTTGCAGTATAATGTAAAATGCTAATTTTGTTCGTTAGGAGGTTCTGCAACTTGTTAGTTCTTGATGTTTTCCGAGAAAGATGATGGGATGAAAGTGTTTTTCTTTCCACGATCTTGGCTTGCGTAAATTATTGCTTTATCTATGAGTTAGTTGTTTATGTACTTTCATCTTAATGCAGGAGACATTGGGTTATGTTGATATAAATCTTTCCGATGTTGTCAGCAACAAAAGGATCAACGAGAAGTACCACCTCATTGATTCAAAGAACGGTCGCCTTCAAGTCGAGCTGCAATGGCGAACTGCTTCATGATCTAACTTCAAGTTCCATGCTAGAAAACTTGTCTTTTCTTCTGTTTCGATTCAGTATTCTTCTTTTCATGATAGTTGTTTGAGGAGTGAAAACATAAATATTTCTTTTTCAGTTCTTGCGCTGGAATAATCTCTGAAATTGTTTGTACATTAGTACATAACAACCTTGTTTAATTAAAATGTTTTTTTTGGTTGTTGCTCATCTATATCTTGTTTTAGAGGCCAGAAAGGCTTTGGTGTAGAATTTGTTGCCCCATGGACAGAGGTGCAGCTTGAAGGATCGCCTAGTCGTAAATGTTTGTGGCCGGTGCGGGTGTGTACTGTGTACCGAGTGACCGAGTCTAAGGGATCATTTTTGTTGTGGGTTTTATTGGACTTAGATCATTTTTGTTGTGGGTTTTATTGGACGGTTGGTAAAAATTTTCCTTTTTAACATAAGAATTAAAATAAAAGGTAACATAGTAATTAATCTAGTAGGATGGGTACATAATCTTTCAAAAGACTTCTCGAGTAAGAGGAATAAATAAATGTATTAAGTGATGCAATTAGAGCACCAAATGTCCACTAATAGCATGAAAAATAACACATTATTTGTGAGCTAGAAATGATGAAAATTAAAATATTTTTTTAGAACTTGATAGAAAAATTATTTTTGAAATATTAAAAACTAAATGAGACATAACTTTATAATCTCCTTTCCTTATCTACAATATAGAACAAGTTGATGAATTCAATAAAATCGAACTGATTTTTGGACTAATAAATAGTGACATAATATGGCAATAGTTTTTGTTCCATAAAAGAAAAAGGTTAAAAAAAAAAAAAAGGATATTCCAAATGGGCTAAGCTTGTTTGACCCGCCTCTTTCAGCTACAAGTTCCAACAACCAATTGAAGCCTCAAATACAAAGCCGGGAGTGTTTCCATTTCTAGTTTTGCTAAAAATCTTATCCTTATTCACGTCCTTCGTTGATCGGTCCTCCAATGGCGAAACCAATCGTCGACACCGAATACATCAAAGAAATCGAGAAAGCTCGTCGAGACCTCCGCGCTCTCATCTCCAACAAGAACTGTGCTCCGATCATGCTTCGCTTAGCGTAATGTTCTTTCACTCTCCACACATATGTATCATGTATGTTTTTATGTATACGTTTATTAATTTATGTTTCTGCGGCAGGTGGCACGATGCAGGAACGTATGATGCTAAATCAAAGACTGGTGGACCGAATGGTTCTATCAGAAATGAGGAAGAGTACACTCATGGTGCTAATAATGGCTTGAAAATCGCTCTTGAGTTTTGCGGTAACATTTTTTTCCCTTCGATTCTACTGGATTTTGATTATTCAGCTTCATTCGCGGTGCTTTCATAGTCTTGTCGCTCGTGTTTTGTTGATTTAAGCATTATCCGGTTGCAATTTCATCTATCTGGCGCTTTGAAATCGTTTGCGTTTGGACTGTACCAGTAGAGTTACTCTTTGATTTGTGGAATTTACACTTAGGATAGCTATAGATTGTATAATTCAAAAGAAGTTTAGCAAGGTGAGAAATGATCAGAACCCAGTGTTGCAAATAAGGCTGTTGATATATCTTCCTATTATAGCCATAGAATTTGAACTATCAGACTTCGTATTTATGTGGAAACGCGACAAGGGAGCAATGTTGAATAGGTACAATTGTTTAAATTGACTAGCTAGAGTTTAAAGATGGGAATTGGATGGTCGCACCACCCCTACAAGCACTGATGGGAATCTAGGCGTTGTTACTGCCTTATGGATGACATGATGTGCTTCAGGCGGTCACACTGAAATTATCCCTAGTGAAAAGCAGTCAATATTTGAGTTTAACTATTATAAATGGTGAAAAATGGATCCCGTTCCCTTCCTTAAATGGAATGTCATGCATTGTCGCAGACTAGAATGTTAAATTGTGCAAGTGTCCACCAGAAAGCACTATTTTATAGACTCCTCTTTAAAATTGTGAATGACATTATCAGTACTTTTTTAACATGTTACATTTCTCCTTTCAGAAGCAGTGAAGTCTAAACATCCAAAGATTACATATGCAGATCTATACCAGGTGCTCCATTGTTTAATTTCTAGAAATACTTTTCTTTGCTTTCATATTGCTTAGAAAGGATGATCATCAACTTGATCATCTCTTTAAGTGAATGAGTGGCTCATCTGATGAAGAGTGAGGGATTCTCCGATTTTGTAGATCAGTTTTATACGGAGGAATGTACTTCTTGTAAGTTTTAGATTTCAAATAAGGTCTATTGGAAAATTTTGTTTCTAGATAATTCTCTTCCTATACAGAAGTTACTTAATTAGATTAAATGGAATCCTTGCTTAGTTAGGCCATAATCCCTCCACGCTTACAAAGGATACAGATCTTGCATACCCTCAATCTAATCCAATATGTGGAGAAAGAATGAATGAAATTGAATGTGAAGCAGTCTGTTTAACAGTGTTGCTTCCCCTGCAGTTGGGCATGATAATCCACCGAGTGATTATAAGTTATAACATATAAATGACGGTCTGACCCAACAGGTGATGTTTTGCTGACATGGCTCATGAAAGTCAAATTCATATGGAATGATGAAAATGCACCTTTCATTTGTGCAAGCGTTGTTTTTTTCTTTCTTGGTTAGACATGTAGCTTGATATTATCCAGAAAGGGGATCCTAGATCCTTTACTTAATAACTGAGATTCATTATGGTTTGCTATGTTTCAACTGTTGGTACTGTGTATTATAAAGATCTTTTAATGCACACAGTCGAGGGGAGCTGAGTTCTTATCAAAAATTTGTTCCATGCTTAGCTTGCAGGTGTTGTTGCAGTCGAGGTCACTGGTGGTCCGACTATTGATTTTGTCCCTGGTAGGAAGGTAAGAAAGCTTTTACCTTTTGTTACTTCTTTACAACCACTTAATATTGAAGTGCTAATGCTTTTATTCCTCTGTATTTTCCGCAGGATTCCAGTGTTTCTCCAAAGGAAGGGCGGTTACCAGATGCTAAACAAGGTTTCACAAACTGATTTTCTTCTCTGTAAATGTTTATCATATTGGCTGAAAATCTTTTTCCCCAGTGGGAATATGCCTACTAATTAGCATGCATATACCTGCTACTAGGATATTTATATTAGTAAATCATGCTGGCTATCCCAAAACCTTCAGATCAGACAACATATTAAAATCCAGAACCATTTTTAATTGGAAGTTGAACTAGACAAGGCATGGAGTGTATCCTAAAAAAAGGTATTGACGAGTGGCAAAATAAAACATCAGTGTATTGTTGGGGTTTCTAGTTGATCGTATATCTAAAGGGGTAATACTAGTGTACAAAAGAAGATCAGAAAGGATGACATTACTTAGTTCATTATGGACGTTACAGTGGTGCTTAGTTAGTTCCAATGTCAAATTCGAATTTAGCTAAACCTGAAATATGGAACTTCTATTCTCTGTTGATCTTATCAGGAAAAAAAAGTTGAAGGCGGCGGCATTCCTAACTGATTAGTCCTGTTGTACCTAGTGTTTGTCAGTCTATAAACAAACTCTCTTTCATTTGACACTTGTGTGCATAAGAATAATATTTTAATGACTCTGCAAAATATCCCTCCAACAAGTCCAGTATTGAAGGTCTTAATGCATTGCTGTTTGGTTAATCATTGGGTCGAAGATATGAAGATGCCACAATACTGCTGCTATGTTGATAAGATTGAAGTAGAGCTATTGAGTATGAGCTGGTAAAACAATTCATAGTTCCTATGATTAGTCTGCCTTGATTTAGCTGTCATCCATCACCTTGTGACGACTGTAATTATCTCAGCTTTTAATGATGTTGCTCTTGAAATTTTTGATGTTGAAAAGAAAGTGTTGTTATCTAGGTAAAGCATTATTTGAGCTTAGAGGTTCACCGTCTGCTCATAGTTTGTACAAGTCATTCTTCGGTTTGCAGTGTTAACACGATTCAATTTTTTAGATCTGTTAATTGTTTGATAAAATAACTTGTAGAAGGTTGAGATTCTCTGACGCTTTTGTGATTTCTGATAGGTGTGCCACATCTTAAAGACGTATTTTATAGGATGGGTTTGTCTGATAAAGATATAGTGGCACTATCAGGGGGTCATACACTGGTAAGTTGCCTTCTCTTCCCATAATTGTGGATTAGTATTCAATTTTTATGTTCTTCTCCTCTTGTACTAAGAACCACAATAACATGTCGTACTGAGGAAAGCCAAAACACTCATTCAGAGTACATGCCAATTAGTTCATTTGACTTTGTCTGCAGGGAAGGGCACATCCAGAGAGATCAGGCTTTGATGGTCCATGGACAAAGGAACCACTGAAATTTGACAATTCATATTTTGTGTAAGCACTCTGGGAATATAAGCTAGTTGTTGGATAATTATGACCTTTTTCTTTAAGATGGACTCCAAAGCCTTTTTCTTTTTGAGGAATGGCAGTAGTAAAAGTATATCTTCTAGGTTGCTGACTAATTATTTTACTTATTTTTTGAATCCAGGGAGCTGCTTAAGGGGGAAAGTGAGGGCCTCCTGAAACTTCCCACAGACATTGCTTTATTGGATGATCCGGAGTTCAGAAAATATGTTGAGCTGTATGCTAAGGTAGAAGTTAGTTAAAGGATGAACGAAATTTTAGTTATTTCAAGTTCAAGTTATGCCAATTTTGAGTTTGCTATCCGTTCATAATTAGATTAATGCATCATGAAAAGGACGTTTTCTAGTTTTAATTTGTGAGACTTGTTGCAATTTGTAGAGGGGGACTGCATCATTTAAACATATATGAGTCATTAGTCTTTGTTCCACACTTATAACCTCCAAGTGTTAGTTTAGAAAGTGTGTTCTGGATTTTGATTTCCTGCATTCTTGTTTTGGATGCTGTTCCAATAATGATGACTGCTCCTGTCTTTTTTATGAGAATGATTAAGACATCACAGTAGTAATAAGGTTTTAGACAGGGGCACAGCTAGAAATTTATGCAAGGGAATTCAATTTTTTTTATTAGAGCCTCACATCTAAGGTTTGAACTTGTGACCCAAAACAATATTTGAACCACTCAAACCTTGAGGACAAGGTTCTTATTGAGGAGGGGAGAACTTTTATGAATATAAATAAGATGGAGGACCCATGTGGAAGTATGTCAAATTACATTTGGAACCCCGGGAAAATGCCTATACGTAGAACAAGGAAATTACTATTAGAGCTTATATTAAGACTTGTGTTATTTTCATTTCATTAGCTATTTTATAATTCACAGTCTGGAACCTTCCTTTTCTATTTTCCTTTTGTTCTTTGGTTGCTGAAATCGTTGAATAATATGATCGTGAATTCCTTTAATTGATCGATACAAGCTTCGTTTGTTACGTAATGTAAAATCAAAGAAGATAATTTTTGCCTCATTTCGCAGTATAATTTTCCAGCAAAGGGGATTCATTTCAACCCCACCCTCTACCCCACCCCCAACTCGTAGAACTTGAAGGTCCAAAAAGTTGGTAAACTCTGAAAATTTCGGGTTTCACTAGAGAGAGCTCAAGACAAGGTGATATTTTCTATGAATGAGGCCGATTGTGTAACGCTGACATGAAGAGATTTGAAGAAAAGAAAGCATTCCGGAAAAAAAAAAGAACTGCCAGATTCAGATTTTGGAAGGTCTGGGTGAAATCTAGAGAGATTTTTTTAACGATTGCAGCAGTGCTGGGAAAATCTGGAAAAGATGTTGCCTTTGAGATTCAAAGATCAAACTGCACCATGAATGCTGTCAAACTTTAGGGAACAATAATCAAGCAAACCTCAATGGTTGTGGCTAGATAGTAATGTTTGGGTAGAAATAGATGCTGACAATGCACATGAAGCATGTGTCAGGTGGTCTCTGGATGGGAGTATGCAAGTTACGTGACCTAGTTAGTGCATTTGAGAAAGATAATATTATGGTCTTTGCAATGCCTTATGTATAGACACTTGAGATTCCGCGTAGATAAGGGCATGACGGAGCCAAATATATTAAACATGAGATTATCTATCTTTACTTAAAAAGGTAGAAACCTGAAGAAATAATGTGAGATTGCCTATATGGATCATTGCAGAGGTTTGGAGGATCCTTACTTTCTCCTATACCTATTTAAAGCGGGAGGAAGATTCTCGAGACTCCAAGCCCAATAGCTTTGTCATAGATTGGAAAGAAATGAAGGAATTGACACGAGTTTCAGAAATGCACATACAGCAAGAATCCAAGTTTTTTCTTTTTTGACCCTTTATGGCTAAGGAAGCCAAGTACATTTAAAATTTCCTTCTATGATGCTGAGGACAAAGTAGCATGGTATAGAAAACCAACATTGCTTACACGTTTTGGGTAGTTTAGGGGAGATAGAAAGTTAAAACATGGTATAGAAAACCAACATTGCTTATACGTTTTGGGTAGTTTAGGGCAGATAGAAAGTTAATTGAAAGTCTTTGGTATGTGTGCATGAAAGAAGCAATAGAACCAGAGAACATATCCGGATACAAAAGGTTAGACAGCCTCGTTAATTACAGTTGGA
The DNA here is from genome assembly GCA_025642045.1 of Solanum sejunctum. NCBI lineage: Eukaryota > Viridiplantae > Streptophyta > Magnoliopsida > Solanales > Solanaceae > Solanum > Solanum sejunctum. The sequence goes on along the minus strand of JAOTQJ010000001.1, from coordinate 37,252,668 downwards.
AATGATCTTTTGCTAGCATGGAAAATGAAAGGATGTTGCAATAGAAAAAAAAGGACATGTGAAACACAAAAGGTCTTCAAGCCTATCAACGACAGTTGGAAGTAGAACTTTTGCAAGACAAGGGAAGTTGGAGGATGTTGTCAAGTTCTTGACAGGCTGTATTGGGTGGGAAATAGTATGGATAGAACAGGTTTGACAGCTTAACTGAGACCGACTTTTGTGTCCTACTTTTTCAATCTCAAAGGGACCTTCTATGACCTAGAAAACATCTGGTCTATTCATTTCAAGGTACTTTTGTTTGTACTTTTTGTGTCAGAATTATTGGCAGGGCATTTTGCAAATATGTTGTGTAATGGCTAATTGGACTATTTGTATTTGTCCGGCAAGTCTCTGCAAAATCGGAAGGAATCAGTGTGATCTTTCGTGTTTATAGGTCTCTGTACTTCTTGATAGTTCGTATTATTAATCATACATGCATTTCCTTGAAATCGTTTCTGCACATGCCCAATGCTGTTTCTCTGTACAAACCATCTTTTTGCTGGCTGGTATGCAAATGTTAGCGATTAATGTCAAATTTATTGAATATTGTAGGATGAAGATGCCTTCTTTAGGGATTACGCCATATCACACAAGAAACTGTCAGAGCTAGGGTTTACCCCAAATGCTGGATCCAAGGCTACAGTGAGGGATGGTACTATTTTAGCACAGAGTGCTGTAGGAGTTGTTGTGGCTGCTGCAGTGGTTGCACTGAGTTACTGGTATGAAGTGCGGAAAAGGATGAAGTAAATTCCAGGACGACAGATTGCATTCTTACCTCCATTTGCAGAACCTCCACCCATTAGTTATAAAACATATGGCTTTAACACACTTCCCTCAAATAAAAGCATGCAGTGTCGACAAAATGGATTAGTAAGGAACTGGTTGTACTATGGAGTATATGCTTATATTTGATACCCATACTTTTGGAGGGTTTCTTATTCCTCTCTGCGTTGGCTTTTGTCTCAGATGCCTTTTGAGTTAATCCTGTTAGGAATTGGACAAAGAAAGGTAGGTCAGGTCAAATAATTTATATTGCTACCGTTAATTTGATTGCACGTTCCATGTGCGAATTATTGAGCGGGCATACCTGCTTATTTTGCCGAACAACAACAACAACAACATACCCCCATGTCTCAAAAGGCTCCCGCTCATTGCGGGGTGAGGGGAGGTCGGATGTACGCAGCCTAACCCCTATGTTTAAAAACATAA
>JAOTQJ010000001.1:37193665-37231857 GCA_025642045.1 Solanum sejunctum | reverse complement strand
TTTATGTTGAATACTTAATGTATTTCTAATATAAATATAAATTTATTATAATATTATTATATATTACTATAAATAATAATAAATAAAAACATTATTAAAATTAATAATTATTTATTAAAACGAATCTATTATGAATATTAGCAACAACAACAACATACCCAGTTGTATTTCACAAGTGGGGTCTGGAGAGGGTAGATTATTCGAAGATCTTACCGTTACCTCATAAAAGTAGAGAGACTATTTTCTAAAATCATGAACTCAAATTTTTACTAACTTCTCAGTAATAAATAGGCTCACCATCTAACTCTATTATTAGTATTAGCATCTTGACATTTTTAGCAACTTAATTTTTTAATTTTTTTTTTGTTTCTTTTTATTTATTTTTTTGTAGTCATTGTTGGTTAATAAATGCATAATGAGTGTGGAGGTGGAGCTATAATTCAACTTACAAGTTCATTAAAATTTGATAATTTTGACTCAAATCTGTATATATATTAAATTTTTTTACTTAATATATAATAACACATCATTAATAATACATAAATTCAAAATGATACTTTGTCTCCGATTAATTATTTTTTTTAAAATAAATATTAAGATTTTAGATTTTGTTTGACTGATCTGACGTATAAATATCCCACTAATATTAATATATTTTTTGATGGATATGACGGTGAAATGAGTGAATAAATCGAATAACTCTATTTATCTAATCAATTATTGATCCTATACTTGGATTATGTTTAAATATTTAGCATTATCTCGTTGAAAATTAGATAATAATAATATGATATTATAATGTGTGATTTCATAGTTGAAATCCATAGAGACATGCGTGAGAACAATTAATGAGATGCTAGTGAGCGTGCAAGTTGTGAAGCTTTTTTCAAAATTAAAAAGTTATTGATAAAAAAATACCTACACTGAAACTACATATTGACTTTTTATAATAATAAATAATACTCCACACCTTTTTTCCTTTCTCCCACTTGAGTGATGATTAAACTAACTTCTTCTTAGTCAACTTTACCAAATAATCATAACGTTGGTCTAATTTTAATCCACAGAAGATGGCTAATTCCACATCAAATTAATTGATGACAATTAAAACTTAAAAAGGAAGAATCTGAACGTTCACCATTTATTAGTATTATTATTATTTTGTTTTCTTAGCCCAACAAGATTTCCTATTGGGCTTTAATCAATAACGGAGAGCCCAAGTTTAAGTGAAATTGAACTAAATACTTGATGATCCAAAATGTGGATTACTTTGAAGTCCTTCTTCCCCACTGAAGCTGCACTCTGTAAAACCCCAAAATGATGAAGGCTCCATTGAAGCCATGCCAACTAATCCAAACAATCACCACTCTCCTCTCTTCCTCCAAATCTCTACCCAAATGCTCTCTCCAATCCTATCTCCCTCACCTCACTCCTCCCATTATCCACTCCATTCTCTCCTCCCCAACTCTCTCTTCTCGCCCTTCCATTCTCGCCTCCTTCTTCCAATGGTCTCAATCCCACATACCCTCTCTCCACACCCAACCCCTCTCATTCCATTCTCTTCTCCCTCTCTTATCCTCCCTCTTATCCTGTCGCAGATTCCACCTCGCAAGATCCCTTCTTCTCACTTTCATCCCTTCTGATCACCCCCAAAACCTTCTCCACCGTCATCTCCTTCACCCCATTTCACATTTCCCTAAACCCTCAACCGAATTGTTGGATACTGCTATAGGTGCTTATTGCCAATGCGGGAAACCCCATCTCGCCCTTCAGATTTTCAAGAAGATGAAGCGTCTTCAACTTTGTCCTAAGGTTATAACTTTCAATACTTTGATTAGTGCTTTGGTTAAGTACCCTTCTACTCACTCTGTATATTTGTGTAATGAGTTGTTTGATGATGCACTTAAGCTTGGTTTGGTGCCAACTACAATTACTATCAATATTATGATCAAAGGGTATTGTTTACTTTACAAGTATAAGGATGCTAATCAATTGCTGAATAGAATGAGTGAGTTTGGATGTGTGCCGGATAATGCGAGTTATAACACTATATTGGATGGCTTGTGTGAGAAAGGTAGGTTGAATGAGGTTAGGGATTTGTTGTTGGATATGAAGGGTAAAGGTCTTGTGCCGAACAGGAATACATATAATATTTTGGTACATGGTTATTGTAAAATTGGGTGGTTGAAGGATGCTGCTCAGATTATGGAGCTGATGACGCAGAGCAATACTTTGCCTGATGTTTGGACTTATAATATGTTAATTGATGGTCTGTGTAATGAAGGAAGGATTGATGATGCAATTAAGATCCGGGGCGAGATGGTAGGATTGAAATTGTTGCCTGATGTGAAAACTTATAACACCCTGATCAATGGTTGTCTTGATAATAAGAGAAGTTCAGAGGGCTTTGATCTGCTTGAAGAGATGAATCAGAAGGGAATCAAATGTGATGAAATTACGTATAATACATTGATTAAATGGTATTGCAAGGAAGGGAAGATGGATAAAGCTAGAGAGGTATTTCAAAAGATGGAAGAAAGTGGTTTACGTCCTGATTGTATTTCCTATAATACTTTGATAAGTGCATATAGTAAAGTAGGAAATCTGCCAGAAGTATTGAGGATAATGAAACAAATAGGTGAAAATGGTTTGAAAATGGATAATTTCTCTCTCAATACTTTTCTTCATATTCTTTGTCAAGAAAGGAAGCCTGATGAGGCCTACAAGTTGCTCTCTGTTGCTCATACCAGGGGCTATCTTGTTGATGCAGCAAGTTATGGCACTCTTATTGCTGGCTACTTTAGATGTGCAAATTTGGAAAAAGCCCTTAAGCTTTGGGATGAGATGGAAGAGAGAGAGGTAATTCCCACTATTGTCACCTACAACATCATAATTGGAGGGCTATGTAAAGCGGGCAAAACTCAGCAGGCAATTACTAAACTGAATGAACTTTTGGAGAAGGGTATAGTGCCTGATGAAATAACATATAATACTATTATTCATGGATACTGTTGGGAGGGAAACATTGAGAAAGCATTTCAATTTCACAACAAAATGGTTGAGAATTCTTTTAAGCCTGATGTATATACGTGCAACATTCTTCTTCGGGGACTTAGTAGGGAAGGCATGCTTGAAAAAGCCATTAAGCTCTTTAAGACATGGATTGATAAAGGAAAGACCATTGATGTAGTAACTTATAACACCTTGATAGCAGCTCTTTGTAAAGATCAAAGACTTGAAGATGCTTTGGGACTTCTCGCTGAAATGGAAGAGAAAAATATCCAGCCTGATAAGTACACAAATAATGCTATTGTTGGTGCACTTACTGATGCTGGAAGGATTAAAGAGGCCGAAGAATTTATGACAGCCAGAGAAAGATCATCTGAGCAGCGGTTGCAAATGGATCACAGTGAACATGAACTCAGTAATGATGAAATAGATTCAAGTTCAATTGCTTATTCACAGCAGATTGATGAGCTTTGTGCGAAAGGAAGATACAAGGATGCAATGCTTATCTATACACAAGTCACTCAGAAAGGTATTGATCTACAAAAATCCACTTATTTCACTCTGATAAAAGGACTCATCAAGAGGAGAAAAAGTATATCAAAGACAGGTTGATAGCGACACCAAATGTTTGGCTCTGGCTGAGTATGGTGACTTCAGTTTCCAGTATGCAACACTGCAAGGATCCAAGGTAAAAGGTTTTCTTCTTTTCGAGCCCCTTGGTCAACCCTGCACTTAATGCCAATTTTAAGTAAAGCAAGCTAAGTTGTGTTGAGTGTTTATTGAATATGGCTGAGATTTAGAAGTTAGATAAGCTAAGTTATACAATGTACTCATCCCCAGTAGGAAACCATTAAGGAGCCTGAGGCGCAAACATTTTTCTAACCTAGCCAACTTTATGGTTCATTTCCTCCCTCCTAGATATATCAAACTTCAGTTTCATTTTAGGAGTTCACACACGTGAATTTAGTTGTTTGCATTCCCATCTGCACTTTGATCATATGCTCCAAAAGCTTTACTTCCCACGTGGCTATCACTGTATTCAAATCCCTAAGGGTGGGGATTTGGGGAACACTTGTTGGGTTGAGAGTAGGTTAAGGGACTTAGGGTTGTTTCGGAGAAACGATTTCAGGAGCTCTTTTTTTTCTGAAGTTACCAGTTTCAAAATTACGGGAGTGTTTTGGGGGAAATAATTAGAGTGTTTTGGGGGAAATAATTATAAGGGACCTATATTGGAGTTGGTTTGACTCGAGTGGTGTTTTATGGATGTCTTTTACTTCTTGTGAACACACATTGAACACCGGGTAAAGATTTTTGTGTTTACATGGTACATGAGTAATGGAATTGAAGCCTAAAGGGTTAAAATGGAACAAGATTGAGTTGGACTACCAAAACAAAATTTATGAGCAAGTTAAAGGGGCTGTGTATGTGTTTGGCCCCCCAAAAAATAAGTTAGTGATATAAATTAGAAACTTGCATCTGGATCAAGTATAATGATTTTTGCACTTGATTGACAAATTTTTGCTTCATACATTTTTGCTAAAGTGGTGGAACCTTAGAGTAACCGGTTAAATTGCTGCGTGACCGGGAGATCACGGCTTCAATTCTTGGAAATAGCCTTTGGCAGAAATGCAAGGTAAGGTTGCGTACAATAGACTCTTGTGGTCAGACCCTTCTCCTAACCCTATGTATAGCAGGAGTTTAAGTACATCAGCTGCCTTTTTTATATCTGTTGATTGAAATTATTTAATTCTTGTCTACATAATTGTTGTTTCTATTACATGTTTTTTTTACCGTCTTTCTTTGCTCTTTAATCATGCACTGCACTTACATTTTTCACTTGGTGTTTTGTTGGCTATGATACAATATGATGTGCTCTATGGATGACATTTGAGGCATAAAAAGCTACTACTCAGAATTGAATCTAAATTATTTATCCTTTTTCTGCTACTTGTAGGACGGGGAACCATTCAATTTTCTTCGATCAGATTGGTGTTTGAGGTGTTTCTCCTATGATCCTGCGATACAAGTTCTCTCTTTTAACTTGGATCACCAATGTTGACTTTTGTTCATGTTTGGAAGATTTTAATGGATTATGGGTAGCAAATTAGGATGTTGCATGGGTAAAAGATGAAGTCTTGCTCTCGTTGATGCAATTCTGACAAGTTCTTGTTAGGAAAACAATAGAAAAGAAGGAAAAAGGAAGTTAAACCACCTTCTTGCCATAACCTTGAGGATGCGAATGCTGATTCTCTCAATTCCACTGGATCAGGGGGAATGCTAAAGTCTGTTGATTCTGACAGAACTTGTGATAGACAAATTAATAGGAGAAAATACAGCAGCTGGCGTAACTGGGGGTAGGTGATCAAACATTATATGACGAAACTGTCCTCACTGAGGACATGATCCTAGATAGAAAGAAGTGGAAGTTGCGAATTAGAGTAGTAGGCTAATCGGTTGGTAGGATTAGGTGATTATCTAGTCATGGGGTATAGTAGGGTAGAGGAGTAGTAGGGTTTTATATCATGTGTTGTCATTATTTGTTGCTTATGTGTTAATTGTATCATAATTACGTATTATCATGTGCTTAGTGTTATTAGTCGCTCTTTTTCTATTCCCTTTCCTTTACTTTTTGTCATATCTAGTTTATTCTGCGTATGAGTTTTTGAGACGAGGGTTCCCAGGAAATAACCTTTCTACTTTTATGATGTAGTGGTAAGGTCTGCGTACATTATACCCTTCCCAGACTCCACTTGTGGGATTCCCCTGGGTATTTTATTGTTGTTGTTACAGCAGCTGGCGTGGGAAAACGTTTAAATTTGATGCGACTAATCTATTACCTAAGAGTTCAGCTCAGCTATTTATTACTGCCTGGGAATTCTTTCTTCAATTTAGGTGATTGAACATACGAAGGTTATAGAAATCGTACTTGGCAAGCTGACATCGCTATTTCAGCCACATGAAGTCTTGTAAGTTTTTTCAGGTTCTATCTTAGTGGGTGAGAGTTAATATTGGAGTAGGACAAGTCTTTTGATAAACATGTAATATTGTTCACTAAAGGGAACAATTTTTTTTTAGGGGAAGTATGCTTTTGTTTCTCTAGAAGCTATTATTTTTCCTTTATGCTTTTAGCAATTCCACCTCAAGAGCTTACTCGTAAAGATTTTTTACTCGAATTCGAGATGTCTTGTTCTCCTTGCCATGTAAATAGTTTTATTATGTGGAGTCTTCTCTTGAAACACAAAATAGCCTTTGAAGTCAAATTATCATTTGCTCATCCTTTTCTGTGCTCCTTGTGATGGCTCTACAAACTACTTCCATATTGTCTTTCCAGTGATTAAAACTGGTCTTGAAGTAGGTTCTCTTGCAGTTAAGAATATTCCTAAATAGTTCAGAGGGTGAGTCATCATATTATTTGCTTATAAAATATCCCTAATGGCTACGAATGTCCTCTACTTGATTGTAGAAACACATTATATTTAGTATCTTTGTGTGTCTGGGGGGCAAATAGATGATATATCTAGGTGAATTTATGGAAATTCTTGTTGAAAACTTGTAAATCTAATTGTCAGTAGTGGTGCCTTATATAGCTAGTAGATGGTTTTGCAGGTATAATTTATATCTTTATATGTATTGTTTTCTTTTCTTGACGATATCTTATTTCCGTAGAACAAGTGGTGTTTGGAAAGAGTGTAGGATGTACACAAGTGGTAGAGAGCAATAGAGCATGTTGTTCTAACTTCTATGTAGTGAGAAAATCAGTTGTACTGCATTTTACATTTGTACCATGGTGCGTTGGGGTAGATAGATATTGTGCTATTGCAATTCTGTAAATTACAGAAAGGAATGGAGTCTCCACATTTTATGCTGGATCTAGGCACAAACTTTCTTTCTCTACCCATTTCTAATTCTAAAAATAAATTCATGTTTGACATCGCACTTCAGGTTTTATACAGAGCTGAAAAGGCATAAATATGAGTTAGGCTACTTAATTTTACTCCACAATGAGTACATATGAAGAACGGTCTTCCAACAAATACAACTTTTGATGTTCACAGCCAGCGAATCGTCTTTATTCACGCAGAACACTACTAAAAGTTATGCCTCAAAGATAAGAGTGCACTTAATTTCGTCTACCATTTATAAAACTTTCGTATGTGTATCTACATCAAAAACAACTTTGAGACATCACAGATCTGACAAAAATGACTAAACTTCAATCACACGTTTAGCCTATAAATCAAATACCCCGTATCTGAAGTTCCAAAGTAGGAACACTCGCGAAATTTCACACTACAGGAATGGCTTAAATGTTGATCCCAAATCGACTCTCTGTGCACTTAGGCCGCGGATCAAAACCTATGGTAAACCATTGAAAAACAAGCCTTTTCTGCTCCCGTTTTCCACCAATTTATCACCAAGAAACCTTCAGAATTCAGCACAAGCAAACAATGATATTCCACATCCAAATTTCTAAACTACAAGAACTACGAAATAACATGATAAAACTTCAAAATATCAACCAACAACCAAATAGGCAGAGATCAGGAGCACAACTTCTTTAGTCCCATTAAACAATTTTAACATACGTCCCAAGTATTAGACAGACCAAAATCTTAAAACTCAAGGAACACTGCACTGCACTTGGTCCAGAAAAAAAAAAGGATTCGGGGATAGTTAAGAATGAATTTCAGCAGAACTAGGTTTCTTTTGGCGGGGCCTTTTTGGCTGCTTCTGCAGCTGCTTTCTCTGCTTCGATCTCAGCAACAATGACATCAATTTCAGCTTCCTCAAGTTGCTTAAGCCCATGTTCTTTTGTCATCACAGCAACTTCTATGTTTTTTCCACCACTTTCAACAACCTGATTGGTAGAGAAACACATGTTTAAAATCATGTTTCCAGTTTTCCTAAAGGTCTAGTTAGATGTGTGCATTTGTTCCCTAAATACCAATGCAGAAATCTCAAATAGAGGCTGTTGTCTATTTCAATCCACTTTAACAAACATATAATTTAGTCAACAACTTGACTCACAAAGAGCAGTGTTAAAAGCACAACTTACCGTGTGTGCGTGCATATGTGAGTCAGAAATAGATGATCTAAAATGCAGGTCAAGTAACCTCTTACATTGAAGAGGTAATTACTTCCTCTGAATGAGCAAGTCATAATTCATAAATTCTTGCGGCAGTTTAAGAAACCAAAAGTTTGCCAGGAAACGAGGGATTTTGACATATATGGAATCCATTGGAAAACATTCTTCAAATGTCTGCCTGTCTGCAGTATCCAATTGGCCACTCCTAAGTTACCAAATTCAGGAGCTGCTTCAGTCACACCCACAATGTACTTTTTTTTTTGTGAAGCAGTGTGTCTATGCCAATAACTAATCCATTGTCAACGCGTTGTAGTGCACAGCACAAGTGCCTGATGATCCTGACTAATGTTATTCGGACTCTTCAAAAATGTCTACAGGCGCGTGTCTGATCCTGCAAAAATAGTGTATTTTTGAAGGATCTGACATGGGTGCGGCAACATTTTTGGAGAGCCCGAGCAACTTAGATCCTGACCACTAAGGCTGAAAGTGAATGGACTTTCAATCAGGGATTTTCTGGTTGTTACTGCAATCTCACCAGCTCATCCCCTAGTGGACCACGCCAATAACATACATAATACAAGGATGGCAACAATATTAAGCATGTCAATTTCTTGACACTATAAATATGAAGTATGGAACTGTCACCAGCTTCTAAGAGGGGGCAAAAATGATAATTTCTGTACAACCTTCCAGAGGTAAGCACTACTTTTTTTTTAAAAAATAAGGGTGCTCTCTATGTCAGCTTGCACATACCTCTCCTATGCCATTGGGTACCAGCTACCTCCCACTGGCACATGTACTGGGAAACTCTATGTTCCAACACTTAGGCGAATGCAAGATAATCAACCAGTGTATTGACTTTATTGGAATTTGAACCATGGATTGGTCCCCAAGGTTTACGCCAACTTCATTGACCACTAGACCACAACCTTGGTGAGAACTAATTGCTTTCCAACATATAAATGAAAGGTAAAATGCTGTAAGCTAATCATTTGAGGCCTAATTACATATCGTGTCTCATCTTAAATGATTTTTACATCATCAGACACCAAAAAATGAGTTCTTTTTATAGGTATAAAAACTGCTGAACAAATTCATGCTTATGTTTGTTGTGCATTGAGTAGAAGAGTGACATGAGTTGGCAGTCCCCTCAAAAATCTAAGTCACAAGTCATTACATTGCAAGCAAAAATGACATATATAGTTCCTAGAGGATGCCTCAAACATGAAAGGAGGAGCAAGCAGCACATATTACTTTTACACAGAAAGATCTCATCTCAAATAAATAATGATTTAAGCAGGGTCATATAACAGCCATATAATTTCAAACTGACCTTCTCAGCACACAAGTCATTGAGATTTATATTTGTAAGGTTAGTCTCTTGGCATAGGAAAGAAGATACGAAAAAGAGAGCCTACCAATTGCAAACATGAAAGGTTTCACCTAATTTCAGAAAATGAATCACATGTTAAACTCACTCCACCATAAGTTAATTAATCAACTTGTCATACTTAGAGTGTAAACCATACCTACAATAGTTTTCAGCCATCAAAATCTTTTTATGTTTCTTTTGGTAAGAACTCAACCACCTTAAAAACATTATCAACCATGGATTACGGAATTAGTCAGTTCAGATCTTGTATTTCCATCAGGTAAGAGCTGCTAATGGTCACACACCAAATGTTCCAAGCCAATGGTCCAGTTCCTTGGCTTCTGAAACTCCCGTCTCACACAACTCAACACTTTTTGTGTAAATGTGATTTTCCAGTACTTAGAAATTATAGTTAAAGTTGCATTTAATCATCAAAGCAGTTGCTCATTACTACCCTTCACAATACTACCTATTTCTTTTGTGCCCTATGCATAAGTGCAAAAATCTTCTAAAATGCCCAAAGTTAGATATCAATATGGTGATCTGAAGAATCAATAATTAAATCAACATGACATTCATATTATGTGTAGGTGAAGAAGGCTATATAATCTTAGGTCAATCTCCTCACATCTTAATAGATAAACATTTAGATCACTTTTTTTTTTTGGAAACAGAATAAACATTTAGAGCACTATTTTTGAAGGAGTTGGATTTCTGGTAATAAAAGCTCATTCCCTGAGCAACAAATGCATACTTTTCATCCTCAGTTAGCAATATGTATAACATCTATCCTAAAAGAAAATAAACTTTACTTCCGTCCTTGTGACTTCACAAATATTACCTTGTAAATGCGCCTGCATAGATCAGCATGGATAAAAGAGTTCACATTATCAACAATCTTGGAAGTGAGCATAGTTGATTGAACTAACTAAGAAGGAAGGAAGAGTTTAATAACGACTAATCCCCTCTGTTCTGATGATCTAAAATTAGTACGATGAACAGCACTGCAAGTTAACATTGATATTTTTAAGAGAAGCAAGACAATATCAAGCGCAGATCTTAACATGCAACAGAAACTCACATCATCTATGATGTTGTGCAAGGGAAATATATTAACGAAAAGCTTGAGAGCGACTGTATTTAATAACCTAAAAAAGAGGCCACTTACTTCAAGCAAAGCACGTATTGCTAGCTTCACAGTTTCCTGGCCAGATGTTTCTTTGTAATTCTTTTCCAAGAACTCCCGAGTAGAGTTGGAGTTTCTACCAGTTGCATTGGCTTTCCAAGCTGAGAATGTACCCGATGGATCTGTTTGATAAAGTGAAGGGACACCTGTGTGTGGGTCAAAACCAATGATCAAGGTAGATAGACCAAATGGCCTTACCCCACCACTTTGAGTGTACTTTTGCTGAAGGCCAGCAATGTAACGAGTTATGTACTCAACGGTAACAGGATCTTCAACTGTAAGCTTGTGACTCTGACACTCAATCCTTGCCTTGTTCACAAGGACTCGTGCATCTGCTTTCAACCCGGCACAGGCCAAAGCAATGTGATCATCTAGACTAACTATCTTTCTTACTGACCTGCAAACCCAAAAAAGATTAATTAACTTAGAGTTCCAACACAGGTGGACAACTAAATTAAATGCAAAAGCAATATCTAATCACTGAGAACACAGGACCAGGGAGATCAAAGTGAACTCAGGTGTTATGCATTTGACAGCACACATCACCTAATAACAGAGTAAGCAGATAACCAAGTCATACATACAACAAAAGGATTACAAGTGCGCAGACTCCTATCTACAACCACTAGAGAAGAAACACTCTTTTGTGCTAGTTGTTATTACCTCATTGAAGTTGTCATTCTGAGACAGTTCAGTCTTGAGGACGGGATAGCTGGGGCATAGCACAGAATATGTCAGAGTAGTTTATCTCCACTTGGTTAAGCAAGCTCTGGACATTGATATCAATAATAGTGCAATATTTCTTTTTAACAGGTAATATGTAATTCTATTAAAAACAGATAGATGATGCCAGGGAATTACAATGTTTGAAACCTTCCTGAGCAAAAACAAAAAGTGAAGGTTCCACCTCTACAAGCACCTACTCCTGTATTGAGTCAATAAAATCAACCATGCTACTTTATCATTTACATCCAGAAGATTCCACAAAAAATCCAAATTCACTAACATGAATATTTCAATTTCTGAACAGCACCGATTTTTCTTTCAAAGCACCCTGGGTTGCTTTCCGTCCATATTACCCAACACATGCAGGCTCGAACTGTAAATGTTTTTCTCATTGATTCGCAGTTCCTCCCAACACTCTAGCACATCAAATAAGAAGTACATTTATATTACAGACCACTAGTTCCAGTAGATAATAGAACTTCCGCTAAACCACTTGCCCAGGCAAAACACAGGGAAAAAACTCTCTCCATATATTGAACCTTCTATTGATAAACTGAAAATAGTTTAATAGCTACCTCTTCTTCCAGTTGAACCATCCAGAAACCAAATACTATTTAACAACATATAGACACTATCTTAATGAGCTACGCACATTAATGTCACAGCCCAGAAACTTGAGGGGAAAACCCCTAAATTTCGCGGAGTCACAGAGTAAACCTAATGATTGCTTTATCAGATCTTAAAACCAAATAAAATAAAACAAAAAGGTACCTGGAGTCCTGAAGCTTGGGAGTAGACTTCTTCTCGACCCCAAGAACAACAGTGTCAGTTCCACGTACTCCGACGGCGGCGTTTCCTTTGCGTACGGCTTCCATGGCGTACTCCACTTGGAATAGATGGCCGTCCGGCGAGAAAACGGTGATCGCTCTGTCATATCTAGCCATTATCTGATACAAAAAGCTATAGAACAATTTGGACGCTCTGTGATTTGAGTTTCTTCCGATCTCTTCAGTGTATGTTAAAGAAAGCTCTTCCTTTCAACCTTTTTATGTTTGCCTCTCTTGGGCGACAAGCCAATTGCCTCCAATACGACGCCGTTGCAACTACCAATAGTACTATCCTTTTTTAATTAACTTTAGTTATCAAGAACCCCAATTGTTCAATGATGTTTGAGGATAAATTACAAGCAAATCTCTTAAATATATTCTTGACTAATTTTAATCTTTTAAATTTTTTATAAAATTGAGCATTTTTATTTTCATCAAATGTTTAGCAAATTCTAACTATCAGATTTAATGTGTGTATATATTTAAAGAATTATTAAAATTCGATTAAATCAAAATTATATGAAACATAGTAAGTAACCAAAAAATTACATAAATTTCAAAAATTATTTTTCAAATATGAATTTATATTAAACTCCCTGTTTTTATTACATCTTTTGTTAAATTTAATAACCAATTTTTTTTGAATATTTGAGGATGCAAGGAATTATTTACTTTTTACAAACACTAAAAGGACCAAAACCGTTTATAATCGGATTTCCATTTAAGGAATTGTTTAACCTTGGTCCGAATCATTATTATTAGTTTTTCTTTTATTCTTTTGCATGGAATAGTATTTTCAATTAGAAAATGACAGAAAAGAATAGTACATGAAATATCTCAAGTTGCATATTTATTATACTCTGCAGTTATTCATATATACTTGTCATAATTATCGTAAGTAAATAATCTCTTTATTATATATACTTCTCGTAACTATCCTAAGTAAATTATCTCGTATTTGCACTTAATCCTAATACAGCAACTGTAAATCATAATTGAAATTTAAGTTTTTTCCCAATATATTTGGAGTTGGAGTCCACATAATCCATGTTGAAACTTCCACATATCTTGGGGAAGAAGAAGAGTATAATAAATTTGCACCATTTTCCTTTCATGTTTTGCTGTTCTCCGTTGCTGATTATTTGAACTTTGATGTAACAAGTCGGTGATTTAAATATGTGTGTAAACAACAATTGAACTTTCAAATGGTATCATTTTTTGACTTCAATTTCAGCAACCCTAAATTTTCTTCTGCCAAATTTATGCAAATCAAGTTGTCAACTAGAAAATGACTACACAGTAATTAAGCCAATACATATGATCGTTGCTGCAAATTCAAGGTTCAGATACATTACATCATTTTTCTCCCATAGCATCTCACACGCAAAGACAAAACTCTATAAGCAATATTTAAACAACAACAAAAAAATACCTAGTGAGATGTAAACGGAGGAAGTTAGAGAGATAAAACAAGTGTAAACAGAGGAAGTTAAGAGATGTTAAGAGAAGGCAGGCGGAACATCCAGATCATATATGTTCACTTCTGCTTGTTCTTCAGCTTAGCAAGGTTAGCTTGAGCAGCAGCTTTTGCAACTGTAGTAGGCTTTACAGCACCCTTTGGATTCAGAGCTTTTCTTATCTTAAACACAGCCCACGCAGTCCCTAAAGCATGCCCTGCAGCATCGAATCCATCACGTGTCATCTGCGCTGCCTGATCTCCATGCCTGCACCAACATAAGCATACTAATAGAGAAATAGATATAGGAAGCAGGAAATGACAAGATATCAAAGGCCTATTCAGTTCTTTCCAGATAAGTTAAAATGAAATCTTTTCCTTAAAAAATTAAATTTCTTAGCAGAGGAAAATGACTTTCGATGTGAAATAACTGCAAACAGGTTTTACCATTGGCATTCCGCGTTGATATAGACCTCACCTTCACCCCCACACCCCATATCTCTCATCCCCACCACTCCTAGCCCCACCCCGCCTTCCATGGTATTTGTCTCTGAGTATATAAAAATGTTTCTATAATAATATTTTTTGCTAATGTACTGAGACATGAGAAAATATTTCACCTACTTATTTGAAAAACATTTTCCCTCTCACCGAACACCCCTAAAACAAACAAGACCTGAGGCTTATGGGACACTTCTTAAAAAGATTGATTGCCCAAAATTGGCGGAAGCAGCTCGGGATACTGTAGGCCTATTAGAACAATTATGGAAAGTGATGGTGGTTGTTTTCAATGATGATTATTCTCATGTATTTGGAAGTACCAAATATGGTCATATTTATCGAAGAGAGCTACCAAGAAATTGAAAGGTTCACAGCAGCAAAGACTAATCTTTTTTGTTAATAACAACTTCCATCTTACATGATATCCAACCTAAAAAAACACATTTAATGTTCATCCCTAAGTGAGTGTGGAGAACTTCCAGTTCTCTGCTTCAGTATTCATCTAACATCCATATTTAGCAACAAAATAGGACTTACTTCTGTTGAACAAGACCAGTTGTCACTACTGAGGTTGTTGACATCACATTCTTTCCAGCCACTTCAACGGCATCACAAACCTTATCTGTTATGGTTTAGCAAAACCAACTAGATCAGATGTCTAGAAAGAAAATAATATAGTAGTTTGTGTTCTTATGAACGTAGCAAGTGGAGTTTATTCCCCTCAATTCAAACACCAAACAGATAAGTGATGTTCAAGAAACTTAAAAAAGCTAGTTCGTTAAGTAGAAAGACATACTGAATCCATCCAAGGAAGCAAGAACAATTTCTCCCGGAAGAAGGCTAAAGAATCTCTGACCAGCTTTTGAGTTCGCAATAGAACTTGTGAAGAATCCAGAGACCTTCACTACTCCTGAGAGTATACCATTTGCGACTTTCTCTGACATTTTTGTCATCTTCTTCACCCTACAAGAAACATAATCAAAATATGCATAAAAATTACACAAACGAAACTCTTATCCATTTGTAACAAACTCAACAGAATAGCTAAAAAATTGATCAAGTATTCCTATGTCTCAATTCCAAACAAGATAAGGTAAGCTATATCAATCCCAAAACTCATTCAGCTACACTCGAAGCTAGTACTCTCTCCCTTTCAATTTGTTCACTACTTAAAACCTTTTAGTCCATATTTAAAAAATAATGCCTCTTTCCATTTTTGAAAATTTTTAATTCTAATTTTTCACATAATAAGTTTAAGATAGCAAGATTAAATAACATTTTGGTACATTCTCTGAACTCCATGTTAAGCCAAGAACAAACAAACAAACAAATTGAAAAGGACAGAGTAGTATATTGCAAATCAATGCTAAAAGAAGAGCAAAATTTCAACAGAAAAGAATGAAAAGAGACTGTACCTTTTCATCCTTCTCATAGCCTCAGGGCTAACCTCAGTGTTACTTCCTTTTCCCATCCTCTTTATCAACACATCATTCCCCCAATTCAACCTATCCACTGTAACATCTCCACACCACAATATCCCCTTTATCAACTGACCCGACCCGGCTGCAATCATTCTTGCAATACTGCTACTATAATCCTCAACATTCGGAGCCAAAGTTGTCCAGTACGCCGCCGAACTCCTCTCCATATCCTCCTTTTTCTTCTCCATTTCTTCTGGTGAAACATCTTTGGGTGTCATCCACCATTTTTCTACAACCCCTTTATCCTTCTTCACTTTCTCCACTCTAAACGCACTGTACTTCTCCAATACTGAATCTAACTCCTTTAGTACCCTTTCTTGCCCTTTCGACGCTATTGTCAACCCATAGTTGAGTAAATTCTCTGCGTATCCATCTTCATCGTTTGCTTCAGAAGGTACACGAAGAGTGAAGAAATAGTGAGATTCATCAAGTTTTACGGCAGCTTCATCTTTTGCTAAAGGCCATTGAATTTGTTCTCCGATACGTGCAAGAACAGCGACAACGTTATCCCCCTGTTTTAGTTGAACAATCTCGAATTCACCACTAGCAAGTTCGATGCTACGTTCTTTGTCAATTAAATGGACAATCGCACCTGGGATTTGGACAATCACTTCTTCTACTGACACGAAGTTGGAATTTTGATTAGACTGATTGTTTTCAGTTTCTGGGAATAGATTCTCTGCTAGATCTTTCATATCAATAGTTGGATACATAGAAGAAGAAGTTGATGTGTTTTTGTGGGTAAATGGAGAAGTTGATTCTGGGTTTGAATCAATTACTTCAGGGTATAATTTGGGAGGTGCTGGATTTTGAGAAGACATAGTTTTTTTCTTGGATTGTTGGTTCCCCAGTTCGAGCTTTGGACACAAAAAGGAAACAACTTTATGAAGATCTGAGATGGGGTTTCGAGATTTATGGAAGTTTTAGCTTAGGGAATAAGAAAATTGATTAAAAAAAAGGCGGTTCTAAGATTGAAGACGAGTAGACGTGGCTTGATGTATAAACCCCGTGTGGAAGCCGAGGAGATTCTTTGCCGTGTTGGAGGTTAACCAAAAAAAGAACTGCCACTGTAGGACGTTAAGTGTACTTTGGTTGGACTAAAATACCCTCTGTTTTTTTGCTACAGAATATTGCTGATGTTTCTTGGTTCAGTTAAAAAATATTGCATGATAATTAAGTATTTCTATTCTTCTTCACCATGGGAATGTTCTGCTAAGAAGTATGATTTGTATGAATGGTCAAGAATCTTAAGTGAGTTTATGAAAATGGGCAGGGTTAAAGATGCAGATAAGCTGTTCAACAAAATACCGGAAAAGAATGTTGTTATTTGGTCGATCATGATCCATGGATATTCTAAAAATATGTTACATGAAAAAACAGTTGAAAGTTTCAACTCAATGAGAAATATTGGTTTAGTCCCCAACTCATTTACTATTGTGGGTGTTCTTGTGGGGGTCTCGGGACTGAGGGACTTGATACTTGGACAATCAGTTCACGGGCTGATAGTGAAGTTGGGGTGGGAAGATAATTCATTTGTGGGTACTTCACTTCTAGAAGCTTATGCAAAATGTGGAAATATCACCGACTCTGGTAAGATTTTTGAGGAAATAAAATGTCAGGGTCTGGTTCCTTATAATGCAATGATTAGTGTATTTGTACACAATGAACTCTTTGAAGAGGGTATCTTGTTATTTAATAGGTCTAGAGAGTCTGGCTTATTTCCTAATTCAGTGACAGTTATGGCCTTGTCACAGAGCTGTGTGGCTATGGGATCCAAATGTCTGTGTGAATCAATTCATGCCATGGCTGTTAAGTTTGGTCTTGTGTCTGATATTAAGGTCAACAATTCACTTCTTTTTCTGTATTCAAGTTTGATGAAGTTATCTGCTGCCTGGGAGATTTTCGCTACAATGGAACAGAGAGATGTCATCAGTTGGTCAACAATGATGAGCTCACTGGTTCGCCTAGAATATGCTTCAGATGCTATCATGCTTTTCCTCCATATGAGGTATTCTGTGAATGAATATGGCCATGTCATCCTATTGAATCTCATTTCAGCTTGTGGCACGATGGGGAACTTGAAGATGGGAAAATCTGTTCATGCTCAGGTGATAACTCATGGTTTTGGATCAGAGCTTCCTTTACTAAATGCCATGATTACTATGTATGCAAGATGTGAAGACTTGAACTCTTCAAGAACTGTTTTTGATCATTCAACCACGAAGAGTATGGTATCATGGACATCTATCATTTCAGGACTTCTGCATAATGGAAGGCCCAGAGAGGCACTAGATATGTTCATTCGCGTTAGAATTGAAGAAAACTTCTACACTGAATCGGTTCTTCTGGTGAGTGTACTAACTACTGCTGGTGAAATGGTTGCTTTAGAACTCTGCATGCAGCTCCATTGCGATACTATAAAAACAGGGCTTACATACTATAGAAATATTCAGAATTGTCTCATATCAACCTACTCAAAGTGTGGGAATGTTGAACTTGCAAACAATGTTTTTGTGCGAATGGCATCTCTTCGTGATATTGTATCATGGAATGCTATTATAAATGGGTATGGTATCAATGGCCAAGGAGAAACGGCTCTTTCCCTATTCTATGAGTTCAGAAAGAGTGGAGGAGTACCTGACAGTGCTACTTACTTGAGCATTTTGAGTGCTTGTAGTCATTCAGGATTGGCAAGTGATGGTTTGATGATTTTCAATCAGATAATAGAAGAAAAAAGAATCAGAGTTGGTGCAGAACATTATGGCTGTATAGCTGATTTACTTGCTCGGGCAGGTTACTTAGCTGATGCAAGTTCGTTCTTGGATAGAGATGATAAGACTCTTTGGAAGGCTATATTGAATGGATGTGCACGTACTGGTAATTTAAAATTAGCAGAATTTGCTGCGAGAAAGTTTCATGAGCAGATTAAAAAAGATCCTGGTCAACTTGTGCTCCTCGCAAATATTTATGCATCAGTTGGGAGATATAAAGATGCAGAAGCGTTGAGATTGAGCATGGACACAGAAAAATTGATTAAAGTTCCAGGATTCAGCATTGTCGCTGGAAATCGATAGCAAGTTGTGAAATCCAAATCAGTCATCTCATCAATGAATAAAGATTACGCAACTTCATATCATGAGGAGCTTCTGCCATAAAAGTTTAAAGCTTTGAAAGGTAAAAAGGATTAAACTTTGATAAACAAATCTGTTTAAATAGTTATGCTCTCCAAAGAGAGCAATCGCAGAAACAAGAAGAATGACAAGGTAATGTTGTGACTTGTGAATGATATATTTTCTAAAACTAAGGTCTAAAGATGAGCAAGAGCAGGATGCAGCTTTGTGCCAATGGTTTAACGTTGCAACAGGTCAAGAGTCTGAATTATGCATCAGTAATATAAATAAGCTTGAACATCTTCAGCTCTTATGTCAACAATTTGTACCCACTATGGCTGAAAATCAATCATGTGATAGATTCATAGAACCATTCCCTTTGTAAGGAGAGTTCTTTCTGTCAGATGACTTGTTCAATCAAACTTGGAAATCTCTTTCTTTAACATAGAACGAGAGTCTATAATCAGTGTATGCAAGAAGAGGGGCAATCCATCTGTGCTAAATGTAGCATGCCTATATCGCCAAAGGCTGTAAGTAACAAACTAGCTTGCCTAAAGATGGTCATGATGCATCATGGCTATCAGTGGGACTTATACATGAAATATTTAGGTAGGTCACTACAAAAATCATAATTTTTCAATTTGGACATGGTATACATATAAAGCCAAATAAAACATAGGAAAGCATGTTACCGGAATCTCTATACATCACCAAGGATTAGACACCACAAGGATTAAAGCTTTGAATAACGTAGCACAACCTTGATTTCAACATAGAAGAGTCATCTGCTGACAGCATATCTAGATCTGAACAATGTACTTCCTTCACACAATGATAGTATTATTTACGAAGAACAGGAATCCTATGTTCTCCAGTATGTCCAGTAATTGCTCCATATGGAGGAAAATAATTGAATCCTAGTCCTAGCAATATGTCAGAATCAACAAAAAGAAAAATCAATCCTGCTAACATCTAGGTATATCGCTAGTCGTTCACTAGTAACATTTAACAAGGCAGATCAAATGGCAACTTCCAGCAGCCACTTGGAATCAAATAGCACCTTCCTAAAGAACCATTTATAAGCCGAATCTCTTAATCTGGCATAGGAAGTGAATTGATTATCAGCATAGGTGCGAAGAGGGGGCGATCCATCTACTGCCAAAGGCAGTACAGCAGCTAACAGACTAGCTCCGAAAGACAGCTCTAATGTTATTCTGCTCTATTGAGACCTGTTCATCCTTGAATAAGAAGTTGAATGTAGGAAAAAAAAGGAGATCCAATATGAACATGCAACTCGCATAAATGAAGCCAACTAGAACATTGGAAAGCATGTCACTAGAATGTGTAAACATCAGTAATGATTAGCAATGAAAAGGATTATAAAGATTCGACTAATAAGCATATTATAACAACGCCAGCTGGTTTCAGCATATAAAAATCTGAACTATGGATTTCTTCAAAATCAAAATTAAGATGGTGAAAACAAAAAGCAACAGTAATATCAAAATAAAAAACAAGCGTCGCACAATCTACTTCAAAACAAAATCTCAGGCACAGCCTGCTGAAGAATTCAAAATATATGGGATCTGTTATGCGTAAAGCTCTGAACAACACCGCTTATTCTTATGCCCTTATCTTGCTTCTCTTACTCTTTGCCTTCACTGACCCATCCTTTAGCTTTTTCTCAAGCTCAGAACTCTTCTTCTTCTTCTTTCCATCTTTCAAAGACAACTTACTTTTCTTTTGGTCCTCAGCTTTTTTCAACTTTTTTGCCTTCTTCTCACCACTCGACTCACTCGGAATACTATCCTTCTCAGCTTTCCCCTTTTTCACTTTCTCAACTTCATAATCCTCACTCTCCTCAATGTCTTCATCACTGTTTTCCTCTTCTTCATTATTACCAACATCACCATCGTCACTTCCCAGTTCATCTACACCAGTGTCCAAGTCCATATACCTAACTTCATGAATCCTCCCTTTATTCTTCCCCTTCTTCTTCCCTGACCCCTCTTCAGCTTTCCTGCTACTCTCCTTAACCTCAACCAAACCACCACTCACTTCTTCATCTCTATCTTCAGCTTCTTCCTCCTTGAATCCCTGAATCTTGAGTTTGATCTCAGGCAATGCTTGATACAAAGGCAATGCTAAAGAATCGGAAAGTCTCAAGTGCAAGCTTCTCACACCACCCCATTTCTTCGGAACCACCTGAACAACACCCTTTATTGCTTCAACCACATTGTCAACAATCTGTGCCGAGTCCATTGAACCCTTACCAACCCTCATCATACAACAAGTTCCAGTCCTCAAGTAAAACAACCCAGACCCACAAGCCCTTTCCACTTGCTCCTTCCAATTTTTATGTGTCAAATCTAATGGCAAAGGCAGCTTCTTTTTCTTGAAAAACTGCTTACCTAGAAGCTTAGGAAGCAAATGAACAATCCTTCTATCAACCAAGAAAAGATCATATGAATCACAAAGCTTTCTCTTTGCTTCAAAGGGTTTATAGTTAGTCTTAAGCTTCGAAAGCTTAATGACTTTGGTGATGGGTATGTTTTGGGATTTAATAATCTTTTTCGCAGCGTCAGAAGTCAGCTTCGAATTGGGTCTGTCGTCAATGATAAGACAGAGTTCGGAGGAAGCATCATGAAGAGGGTGAGGGAAAGGGATTCTGAAAGCGTTGGTTCGAGGTTTTGGTGGTATTTTCTTAAGAGTGAGGTTAAGGTAGACGAAATCGTCTTGTGGGAGTAATTGGGGTTTCTGGGTTTTCGACTTGGAATCTTTCCATTTGAGAAGAGCGTCCACTGCCTTCTCTACCGTGGAGCGGCTAACCTTGGTGGCGGCGCCGGCGGACGATGGTGGAACAGACTCCATTGCGATTTTCGGACAAGTGAAACCAACCCTGGATGAAACAATTCAAAGCAAGCACTTTAGAAAACTTGCAATCAACTGAAAATTAGAGTTCAATTACGTGAAAGCTATAGAAAAGCAATTACCTTGAGCTGAAAATTGTAAGTGCACGAGAGGAAGTAAAATAAGTTGAAGAAATTTTAAACCCTAAAACCCTGTTGCTATCTAAATGAGGAATTTCAAAGCACGTACGTTAGGAAGATTAATTGCTATGTCCAGCCCCTGTACTTCGCAAAATGACGAATGCCTCCCCCAAGTGGCAAAGCACCTTTCGTTTTGCTCCATTTTTTAGAAAAGCAATTATTATGACAAAATTCGAATCACCTAACACAATTACACAACATTATAGGATCAAACAAATGTAATATAAACTCTACGACAACGACAGACTTCCGTCAAATCAAATATTCACCTTGTGATTTTCTTGTCTGTAGTAAAAATAACAATAACAATATTACTCAATGTCTCAACGGTTCCCGTCCATTACGAGGTAAGGGGAGATCGGAAGTACGTAGTCTGACCCCTATATTTAAAAACATAGCGCGACTGTTGCCGGATGACCCATGATGAGCGTTGAAAGTTGCACTGACTAATTACTACTTCACAATTAAAAGAAGCGCATACAGTTTAAAGAGTCATTTTGCTTTATTTCATCATACCGCAAAATTAAAAAATAGTGAATTTTTGGCTCCATTCGAGATTGATAGAAATGATTTTCTTGTCTGTAGTAGTTGATAAATAAAATCAGGCTTATTATAAATTCAATTTGTAACCAAACATTTCTCTTTGGCAAGACTGGAATGGCATGAAACTAGAATAAGCCAATCGTGTAAATCTTCTAACACGTAAAGAGTCAGCATTATACGTCGTTAATATAATTAGCTCATAGATCATCAGTTATTTTTGGAAAAAAAAATCAAGTGAAAGATTAGTGCTACAATGAGCTCGACATCATAATGCCTACAAGCGAATCATGTTTATAGATCATTAAGCCATCCTTTGTAAAGCAGAACAGTAAACGGCTCTTCGGCCGATAAGCATTTTTTGCAAATTACCAGTAGTTACTGTGATAATTTGATCATTCTCAACAACAAACAACATAGATAGTGGTGCAGTCCCACAAGCAAAATCTGAACAGATTAAGATATATGTAGACCTTGTGAACTTTGTAGGGTAGAAAGACTGTCATATCTCAATGAGGTAAAATGACATGCAGCAATTTGGTCGTTATCCCTTGCAGAATATAGGCGGAAGACTGAACTCCTTCCTGGTAAACGCAAACCAAAGCTACGCAAGTATTTCCACGAGGAGAATTTGGAATAGAGATACAAATTCATTGAAATATATCACAATTAGGTTCTGTAGAGACATCTCTATCGCAATAATTAGCTGGGTGTATATACAAGTTGCAAAAACATAAGAAAGTGCAGAGCAATGCATCTGTGTGCACTGAAACCAGCCATGTCATCAGGTAACCAAAGTAAAATTGAGCATGGCCGACTGCTTATTAAGGTACTAAAAGTTTAGCACAACGAATATTTTATTCTGGTTCTTCTTCAGATGTATTGTGCTTTTGCTGGAGAACAGTGTTACCAGGAGACTCAACAACAACATATTCATTGTAGTACCACTAATTGAGGTCTGGGGAGCGCAAAGTGTGCACAGACCTTGCCACTATCGGAAGGTAGAGAGGTTGTTAGTGTGGTCAGGAGAGAACGAGTAAAAACATCAAGTTAAAACAAATATGAAGCAATACCACCATTTTAAATCCATGAAGTCGAGACAACTATGCTACAATTTCCTCATCTTAAATTATTAAAAGGGATGTGCTTTCACATAGCTCAGGCAAAGAGTTCCAAAGTAAGCTCTTTTCTGGGCATACATTAATCAGGAGTGACTTCAGTCTGCCTGTTTCCACCTTTTTAATATCAATCGCTAGAGGCCCTGATAATTGCTGGTCAAAAACAAATGAAATCAACTGCATGAAAAGTTCAGAAATTACTGCAAGCTTGAAAAAAGTGAGAGGCACAGTACCTTTTTGAGCCACACCATATAAGTAGCAGCAAAGGTTGCTTGAGCTTGATAGTCCTCAAAGTCACTGTCAGGTATAACTGTGCAGGAACGAAATAGTTCTAGTTCTTTATCAATGAACATGTCAATATCGACCACCCTGATATTTCTCTGGTTAGAAGGCAAGGATCTATCTTGACCACTGCACACAAAATATCTTATCCAGAAGGTCAAGAGGAAGCGGCGATGAAGCCACAATGCCTGAGAGGATAAAAAATATGAGGCAGGGTTGCACAAGAAGCTGAAAGCTTTTAATAGTTTAAATTCTCTTCATTAAGCAATTAAAAGACAATCCAGATGCAGAAAAAAGAAAGGACTGACACAATAATTTTATGCATGGAACTGATCATATTTTGTAGGTGAAGCATTAGATGTGGGAATCAATAACAGAGCACAATCAAAACATCAAACAATCATTTGCTTGATCTCATTACGGATATAATAAGATGACATAGACAGGCAATTCATAATGAAATGCGTGTATATCTAATCCAACACCTAACTGTTAATATAAAACTAGCATACCTACCTGCACAATGCATGGTCATTACAAGTAGAAAACTAAATCATGTAAAAAGGATGGTGCATTTAAATTACAGATTGAAAATCATATGAAAGAACCTATGTTTTATATGAAAATGTACTTTGTCCAAATGAAATAATGTGTTTGATTGAGACATGCCTTGTTATTTACTGGAACAGGAGTCATTAATGTGACATTTTCACTCCCATACATTAATTGCATGAATAAATAAATATAAAATAAAATTCAAGCTTAACAGAAACATTACAAAGGAAGAATTGTAATAATATAGGGGAAGTAGAAATGTAGAATTGCTGAGCACAAAACCACAATTTCATTTAATTTGCAATTATATTATTTTTGAATAGGGGATGGAAATAATACATATGAGAATAAGATCCTTTAGAGAGGACACTTGACTGGCGCCTCTGGGGTTACCTTCTTAAAGGCACATATTTACACAAGCATTAGACCAGTCAATTTCATTTTATGAGCACAGAAAGAGCGATAATGGATGATGTAAATGTGAATGTTACGATTCTACATGCACTAAAGGACTGTCTGGTGACTTTGGAAAACTTTCTGTCCACACTAAGTCATCTAACCAAAAAAAGTGTCATTGTGAAAACTTCTGTGATATACATACCTCTCTCCCCACATATCGTTTTATCAACTTCTCCACCCAGTTGAACTCATCCTATCAGTAGACGTTGAACCAGAAAAAAGGCTTAGCAAATAATTGTAAGATTTGAATTACGTATTTACACATTTGCAGACAATTAGATGATTTTACTGCTATCAGAACAAACAAGTATGAAAAGGAATACATTTTCAATCTTAAAAAATGAAGGAATACTATTTCAGTTCCAGATATTACTCCAGGACTTTTGGCATTAATATAAAACTTAAAAGCTTCAGAACCAGCACCAACTCCATAATGGCAACTTTAATTTTCGATGTTTCACACTGATCATTCCTGCAACACCTCAATGCACTTTACTAGTTAAACCGATTGTGTGGTGTGTGGGGGTCAGGGTGTGGCCGGGACCAGCCAATTTAGTGCAACTCATAGTTGGCTAAACTAATGTTGAGCCTCTGTGATTTCTGAGGAATCTTCATGAAATTTTCAGTGAAAAGCATATATTAATTTTCAAGAAATCCTAAACATTCACAAAATGATGCTAATTCCATCTCCATTGAGAAAGTTATGAGTTCATTGTTGAAAATAGAATCTGTACACAAATGTCATCCATTGTTGAGGAAACGACAACATAATAAAATCATACCTTCAATAATTCATGAAGTTCTGGATCAAAGCTAGCATCTTGATGGCTATGTTGTGATTCTTCAAACAGACGAAGCATCAACCGCTGCATAAATTGATATACAAAAAGAACACCACTTTCATGCCTTTATTCGTACTTCCAATGGAACAAGTGGTTTCACAAAACATTATACATTTATAGGCTACTCGATTTGATAAGTTCTTTCAAGGGACTACCAAGCAAAGAGACAAGCGAATCAAGTTTCTGATGGGAAAATTCTAACGGATATAACAAACAGGCATCAGTAAAGCTTTTCACATTCTACAAGCAAGGGCAATCACATGATTAATTCACAACCTGTTGACAAAAGATTATATAAAAATAACAGCTCAATAGTGAAAACTCACTTCACGGTAATGAAAGCAAGAGTTATCAGCAACATGAAGGCCAGCCCACTCCCTTGACTTGGTTAACTCCTGCAGCACCTGGATGCAGGAATTTAGATCCATTTGTTAAGAAATGATTGTATCCTAATGTATAGAACAGTTAAAACAGGACAGAGCAACAGGAGAAAGTGTTTCAAAGATGATTGACTGAAGTTGAAGAAAACTGAGCCTATGTTCAATGGAAGATCAGCAACAATCAAAACACTTTATCACACTATGGCCATTGATCAGAACTTCGCCTGCTCTGCATAGTCCGAGTAATTAAACTGGCAGGAAATTGCAAAAGAAATATCATATCAGGGACCTTTCTCTCACCTGTTCCTCTGACATGTAGGAAACTAACCAGCAACGGTGATACCATGCACGATAATTCATCTTTGATCTCTGTAACAACAAGTGACTACTTAGATCATCTTTTTTCAAATAAAAAAACTAAATCATGTATAACAGTTAACATCAGTAACATGCAGAAATGAGTACTGATACTGATAATAGATAAATCCAAGTGACCTAGGTGTTTTAGTTCAGTTTTAACTAGGGGCAACACCTAACCACCCCAAAGTACAAACAAAACCTTCATTAGAAATACCTTAATAATTGCATTATGGCACTAGCAAAGAACAACTGAGACATTAATTCATCCAAGTCATTCAACTACTTACGCTAACCTTGCTGAACCAGTGACCTAGTTCCCAATTTTGAAGTTTCTAAGAGAAAATGTCCATCTTTTAATTAAATGACATAGGATTTATATCAAATCAGCAAATGATGTTGAAGTTGCTATACTTAATTTCCACTCAATGATCAAAATACATGGCTAAACTGAGGTTTTCCTTCTTGGACCACCTACTCTATCTTCTACTTATAAAATATAAAATGCCCTACAGAATTACACTGCCAAATAGAGTTTCGGGTTATGCTAACAAAAAGGTTTAGTTCTATTTGCATGCCAGATTGACTTGAAATAACATAAACAATAGATAAAGTACCAAATCAAAATTCTTGTTCCCTAAGAGGATGTCCTAGTGGTTGGGCTGTTGAGGCATGAGAGTAACAACCTGATGATTCCAGGTATGTATACCAGCTACAACCCTTAGTATGGGCCCACTTAATATAGCCTAGGTGGGCAGTTTACCTTGGCAAAGTATGCTTGTGAACTACACAAGCTATCGACGTGTGTGCAAGCTGGTTCAGACACAAGAAACATTCCAGCAAAAAGGACAGTTCTCCAGAAATTATATGAGCTTCTTTTGTTTGAAGAAATTCATCTGAAAGAAAATTATCATACGTATTCTGCTATGGAAACAAAGTACATCAAGAGCAGTGGAAACATTCCTGGTATCAAGGAAATCAACCTTGCGTTATAACTCTTAAATAGTGATCAACCAATAGGCTATAGACATTCATTAGTTTATAGTATAATCCAAAATAAGACCTCTGCCAGTTTTTTCACTAACTCGGATTCTCTTTCCATAATCTCTTGCAAATTTGAACAATTTCCTGCAATCATCTTGATCACCCACCTCCTATCAGTAATTAACAGTAATAAGAACCGTGAACAACCAACCATCGAAAAGGTAAAATAAAGTTCATTTTAAAAACTAGCTCACAGAAAAGACAGACACCAATCTCCAAGAAGAGATCAGAAAAAGTTGTATCAATCTCAATTTGAGAAGTACGTGTGTCATTATTTTCTTCTTTTATCCTGTGGTAGATAATATGTCCCTCACTAACTTATAATCAGATTCAAGTAGCATTCCGCAAGTTGAACCTAGTTTTAAATATTTCTTTGCTTTCTGAAAATAAATTTGCATACAGCTGGAACGTGCAACTGTAAACAGGCCTGCTAAAAAAGGCCCAAAAAAGGGGATTCAAAGAGAAGATATGCCAATTTGTCAATGTGCCATTACCATGTACATTGAATCAATATTTAAAAAGAATTTACATATTGAAAAGAGAGGTATTTAACCTTTGGCTCCATGCTTGTTCACTTTTAGGTGAATGTGAGAGAATCACAGATGAAAAGAAAAGCTCATTCATGAACATTGAAAGAGATTGCTTCTTTGACAGAACTAGCTTCCTGAAAAAGAACGTGTGTATCTGGTCAAAAAGCTATTGATAGATGTCACAATTATAAGAACCAGAAAACTGTAATGTTATCGAAACAAACCTGGAATTCCATGCTGTTCCAAAATCACAACTTAGAAGCAATAGTGCCCTACTGTGCTTCATCACTTCACTTTCGTGACTAAGTGTAGAAGATGAGAAACAGATTGAAGCATTTTTATCATCACTATGGTGCACTTTATAATTTTTGAATGCTTCCACAAATGCATTTTTGGCCACAACATAAAGTGGAAAGAGAACCTTGGTTGAGATGCCCAGCTTGTGCTCCCTACTCCAGAAAAAGGTCCCAAAA
Organism: Solanum sejunctum; assembly: GCA_025642045.1. Lineage (NCBI taxonomy): Eukaryota > Viridiplantae > Streptophyta > Magnoliopsida > Solanales > Solanaceae > Solanum > Solanum sejunctum. Next base: position 37,203,473 of record JAOTQJ010000001.1, on the reverse strand, counting down.
GTTGTTTTTTGGACAGAACCAACAGATGCTGAAGGAGTGCCAATATCTTCATTCAATATATCAAACTGGGACGGGTGAATGAACCCTATTTCATCACTGGGAGCATAAAGTGCGTCAGATCGCTAATGACAGCATCATTCTTGAACTCAACATCTCAATAAAAGTGAACATGATAAATAATGCAGGTGTAAAATATGGATAGGTGAAAAATGTTAAGGAGAAGAGTCTGAGAATGAAGTGTATCACCTTAGCTGAAAGGTATAATTACAGTGCCTTTTAGAGAACCTTCTTATAATAAAGATTTTAAAAAATGGCACTTCCTTGTTATGATTTGTAAGCAATAGAACTCTCTTTGAGAAATCACATCAACCCAACTTTACAAGTTGAAATGCTTTATGTTTAAGCACTCCACAGAGTTGCTTTTACTGCAAATAGATTTCTTATCACAAATGTGACAAAGGAGACCCATTGCGATTTGCGAGATAGAATTTTCCCTGGTGTGTCTATTGAAAAAATTAGCTAGTTATTATTCAGTTATCTAAAATAACAAATCACAATGAATTATGTAAATCACAATAATCCAAAATTACGTCATAACATTAGCTATATCAAAATTCAGGTATAGTTGTCAAAGTTCATGTGTATAATGCTACTGCAAATGTTCTCAATCATGGTACTATCGGAGTCTACTTTGTTGATTCAAACAAACAAAAATTAATACGTAATATTATAACACAAATAACCACTAAAGTTGTATCCATATACAGAGAGAAAGAGAGAGTGAGACGAGACTTACATGTGAGGATCGGACTCCAATATGCTCTCTAAATGATTCAGAAGCTCCAACGGATCAGGCACCTCCATCTACAGCTGTTTTATCACCCAAATGTACTCCTATTTGACGGAGAGTAAGATGAAGAAACTTAAAGCCCTAAAATCATTTTTCTATTTCAACAGGAAGAAGTAAGGAAATTCAAAGCATGAAAATGATTAAATCAAAAACAAAATGTTACAAAATTGTCTCAACGAAAGAGATTGCGAAGAAGATTACGGCGCCGATCGCCAAAACACTCGGTATGTTTCTGGCGGAGGGAATTCAACGTCGAAAGCTGGTGGCAGTATGGTACTCCGGCGGGTGGACTTCCGGGTGATTAACCATGAACCTCCCCTATACTTCTCAAAATGATGTAGACCTCCCCTATACTTCTAAAAATGACAAAGATCCCCCAAGCACTTTTCTATTTTGTCCTATCGCAATTCTTGCATCACAAAAAGTTTAAAACAATCGACTTAATAAACGGATTTAAGTTAACTTAGTTTACTAGTTTAGTTTGATGATGAATATAAAAAGAATTATTAACAATTTGGTTTGAAATATGTCAAAGGTTCATTCATGTCATTATTTTTTAATAGTGATTTTATAAAATTATCTTTTACACATAACATATTTTAATTCGATCACATTATTTTTTTATGTCATTTCTTAATTTTATTTACAATTTTTTTAAAAAAATTACATGACCGAATTAAAATATGTCATATGTAAAAAATAGTTTTGCAAAATCACTCTTAAAAAATAATGTCATGGATGAAGTTTTTCCTTAATAGCAATAACATATTTGAGTCAAACTTTTAACGAATGACATAGATAAATTTTTTGTTAAAGTTTGATGACATATTTGAGTCTTCCCCCCTTTTTATATCTTTTACATAGAATAATAGTTTCACTAATTTTTTGAGTATAAATTATGAAATAAAATAATCACACAATTAGCTAATACTTCAAAACTATTTCCAAATAACAATTAGTCTCAAATACTATCTTAAAATTATTATTTTATCACACTACCGAATAATTGTTTAAAAACTATTTAGCAGAGTAATTTATTTTTTAGTGTTTTCATTTTTGTTTACATTTATGCTTAAAAGGGACATAATGGAGTAATTAGATTTATATCAATGTAAGTGACCTTCATTTTTAATTTTTCATGCATATTCATTAATTTATTATGAAAGTAGTGAATGTGCATGAAATTTTTGTGGGTCCCATGATGTACTAGGAAGAAGAAGACAATAGTTGGACTAACTAAAATGACTAAAATATCATCAAGAAATGGGCTAATGGCACTTCTACTCCGTACTAAACACTCACTACATATGTGCTCATTGTCCTTGCTTTGCTCTAACAAAATTGCACGCCTTGACCAACAAGCCCTAGAAGATTCTTAAAACTTGTTTGAATAAGATTATAATTTATGGTATGAGTGCTTCAAAATATATATATTTTATTTTATTTAAATAAAAGAAAAAAATACTTGGAAATTATTTTAATTTGAGATAATAAACAAGGTAATGCATCTGCTATAAATGTATTCATGATTGAAATGCCAATAGTACTACATTGCAAGAGTTTTTTTTCGTTTTTGTTCCTTCTTCAATCGAAACAAATAACTTGAAATAATGAAATACCCAAATTATAGGTAGAGGTGTAATCAATTTCATTTTTCCTTTTTTTTAACAATCAACAAATTAGTTATATTAATACATAAAAAAGTTCAAAGAGTTAAAAATACGATAGCATCAATTACTATTACTGCTGTGATTCGCATCCATATTCCATTGCTATACTTTTCTTTTCATTCAGTGTCATAATTAAACATTTATGTACGCTAATATTATATTGATGTATTAAAGGATCACATTCAAATTGAAGATGTATTTTTTTTCTTTTAATTATTACCATTCCATTTGTATTGATTTTTTCCATGTTTGCTTCATTGTCCGTCTACATTATATTCTTTTATTTTTTTCAATTTTTTAAAATTATTTCATTTGAAATGTAATGCTTTGGTTTAATTTTCTTATAGGTGTTTTGTTGTGGTGCCTATAGGGATTGATATTTTTATTAATCATAACTATTTGATTTATAATATTTTGAATTGTCAATACTAACTCAATAAATTAGTAATTGAAAATAATTTTTTTAATAAATGTCTTATGTCTTTACCCTTTTTCATTTTATTTTAAAAGACATAAAACTTCATAAGATAATGGTCATATATTTGCAATACAATCTATTTGATTATTTTGGGTAGAAAATAAAAATTTGAGTAGTTTAATTTAAATTCTAAAATATTTTTCTATGAAAAGTAGATAAATTTTTTTCCTAAAAAGATTTTTACTTTCATTTTTTAAAAAAAAAAAAACAACAAACTTCAATATTTTTTTGATAATTTTTTTTTTCTAAAAAGATTTTTACTTTCACGTTTGTTGAATCAGGATATGGGGCGGACTTCTTCAATTTGTTGGTTACATTATGCTACAACTTCTTATTTATTAAAATTGTTATATATACTAATTATTTGAAATATAACCCTTTTGATTTTTGCATAGATATACTAATTTGTATACTAATTACATACACGGGAATATTTAATAACAACAAGAAATTGGGTTGCACCCGTTTGCCTACCAATATCCACAGACATTATACATATTTCATACAAAGATGATATATATGAAAATTGCTTACACCCTCAACTTCAAACAATAGACTTTTTCCCTTCAACTTTCTTAAGGAAAAAAACATAGTGTGATCCTGTTATTGCCCTAAAAGATTTGCAATTGAGCTAACCCCTAGAAGCAGCCATTAAATCTACACACTTCCATTATGATGTTACCTAATAAATTTCTAAAATCCTCCTTTTCTCACCTCTATAAATTGCACTTTTTTTGCTATATTTGATCATTCATCAATAGAGCCATGAGAAGTAATATTTTAGTGTCCAATTGGAACTTTGTCTGGGCAATGAACATTATCACATTCAAGTGCTTACAATTGTTAGGCTACTGCAATACATCTGGCAGTTTATTCCCTTCACTTTTCTTATTACTCTTTTTCTCGGCAAATTTTACTTTGCTGCTGATATTAGTAGCACTTGTTCTTGACATAGTTGCAAAACTTTGTGGACGAACTTCAAACTCCTCAAATGTCATTCTTCATTTGAAGACATGCAAAGGACATGGCATATGTTGGCATGCTTATCCAAATTGCTATATTCTTTATGAAAATAATTAATGTAAACTCAATATTATAAATTGTATCTTAATTTCCTTTTTATGGTTTATGAATGTAGTGCTATCTCATTTTCTCGATTTTTAGTGATCGGAATTAACCTCTCTATCAAATTATTCCAAAGTCTATAAATTCATTTGAGTTACAAAAAGAAAACAGAAAAAAATAAAAAAAAAAAAGATCTGAACATTGACTTATTTTTTAGGGGGAGGTTATATTTGATTCACTTAAATAATCTGTTTTATGCTGAAATTATATATAACAAAGGGTAAAGTAGATAATTTTTCCACAGTAGAGAAGCAACTTTGACCGTTTCTCCTTTATGTTAGTCACTTCATTTTTGTATATTTTTAAAAAAATTAAGAAATTTATGAGCAATTACAACAAAAATTAGATGAACTAATCAATCTACTTTGATTCACGTTACTGAGGAAGAGGGCAGTGTCAAGCATGAGTTCAAAATTAAACATAGAAATAATAAGTACTCTCTTTATTTTTTTTTAATTGTCATATTATGTTTTTCGAAAGTCAATATACTTTCTAAACTAAATTAGATTACATTAATTCGATATTTTAAAATAAAAGAATTAGATATTCAAAAATTATATACAAAGTACTATAAGTTGTAAAAATACATTTTAAAATGTTAATCAAAATTTATATGAGTTTAAGTTTTGTTTACTGTCAATGTATAAAATTTTTTACACCATCAAATAATCTTAATTATAAATATGATAACTTATTAAGTAATTAATGATATACTATTTTAAATATAATTATAATTATGGAAAAAGATTGTAAAGGAAAATTGAGTACTCTTTTTGCTCTGAAAGAATTAATTTGTAAGTATCTTTTTAATCAATTTTATTTTCTTTTCTAAATTTAAAATTTTTAATTGATTTTTCTCAACATCATTTTGAAATCAATAGTAGTTCTTTGATTCGAAAAATAATTTTAAGTTATGGTTGCTTTTAAATTTGAAATTGCGGCAAGTCATGCTGCGAACAAAAAAAAAATTCAAAGAAGCAACTACTTATTATTGTGATTTCCGACGTTGAAAAGTTGGAATATTCTAAATATTTTATAGATCAAATAATTAATAACTATTTTTGAAGAATTTACCAATAACTTAAAAATATGGTTAATATAGTGAAAAAAGACACAAAAATAAAGAGATTGAACAAGAAGATTTATAGAGCCAATTGATTTCAACTTTATTGACAAATTTAAAGCATTATTCTACGACTCACTGTTTGAGATTTTTAGAAATTAATCAACACAAATAATGAAATAGTGAATTGTTTATGGGATAAGTAATTAAGAGATCGAGGAAGATTGGAAAACTTTGAAGAAGAGAGAGGTAAAAAAATATTAAGATTCTTGAAATAATATATTAATTAAAAATAAATTAGTAACCTGTTATAATAGATTAATATTACTTGATAATATAAAAAATAAATATATTAACAAAACATATAACTTAAATTTAATTTATATTATTTAATTCTTAAAAAAAAATTATGACAACTACAAATGAACCAGAGTAATAAACCTTTCACGCAATGTTATTGCCATACATCATTGTAACTTTTTCGGTACAAGGTCATGAATAAGCTGTTAATGCTAATTATTACTCCAAAACATCATTTATCTCATTAATTAATTTCAATATGGCATTAGTTTACCAACTCTATCTTTCTTGAACTCTCCTCAACCAACAACAAATAGAGTGTAGATCATAAGTGGGAAATTATACACGTTATATTTTATTTTATGAAATAGAAAAGTTATTTTTAAAAATCTTTCGATCGAATAAGACAATTCAAAAAAATAAATTGTCACATGAATATGACTTTCTCTTTTGTACCTTCTAAATTTTTTGTCAAATTATTGTTCTTCCATAAGCGCAGTAAATTACAAAGTGTTCCTCTCAAATAAATGTTGCCACAAGATTCCTCATGTTTTTGAGAACAATTGTTTTTTTTTTAAAAAAAAAATATGGAATACATATCTTTTAATACATCAAACTAAATATTATTCCCTCTATCTTAAATTAATTAAATTTTTGAGGTTTTTTTCAAAGTTCAAAATAGTTGAATTGTTCAAAAACTGTTTGAAACTTTTTTCATATTTGTCTTTTTATTTATTTAAGTTTTATATTGCTTAGGAGATAAATTACACTACATATTTATGACTTCACGAAGAGTAATATTAGAAAGTATGGATTAAACTAGGGGTGACAAAATTAAGTCCAACCCAGCCTAACCCGTTAATCCACCCAATTATTAGTTCAACTCATCTCAACTCAATTCATTTTAACCTATTTAAAATTGGGTTGATATGCAACCTGAATTGACTTGAGAGAAATCTTGCTAAAATATTTTTAAAACACTTTTTTTAGTTGGATATATTTTATATAGTCATAATAAAAAAAATATAATTTAAATAAGTACTAAAATATTGGAAAAGAACAAATAAAATAAGTAAACTTAGTAAAAATTAGATCGGGTTGGGTTTTGACCCGCTCTATAACACATTACTCAATCCATTTTGACCCAATCAAATTTGAGTTGGGTTGGGTCTTGACTCGTTTGTTGTCTGGACCCATTATAACTCGCTCAAATTTGATCCAATCCACTCAACTATCACCCCTTGTTTAAAGTTTATACTTAAATATTTTTTTTAATATGTGTGCATTGCCTCACAAATTTAATTAAAATGAGAAAAAAAGAATATATAAGAAGCAATCTCATCATGATCAATATCAACATGATTAATATTCTACATTCAACATTATTCTTACAACCTACCGAATGACACCTTTATTTGCCCAACCTGTTTAACTGATTTTGGAAAAGCGGGGCATACTGCTAAGTTATTGCTGTATCCTTAACGTTTTACAAGAAAATTAAATTTCATATGGTGAATAGTTTATAGCTAATTGCTTATCTTTTGGGGGTTTTGCCAGAGGTTCAACATTATATGGAACCCCGACAATTTGCATAAATATAATATTTTAATTAAATTAATTAAAAAGAAGAAAAATTGGAAGAAATTGTATTCATGTAAATTTCTGAACGTAATTGTAATTTGCAAACTCTATTATATTACTCTTGAAAATTTATGATTTTTTATATAGTTCCTCAAAAGAAGAGGAATGTGAATGTTGGCCAAAGAGAGGTGCTAATAAGATTAACGAAGCTTAATTTAATGAATGATTATGGATCCATAGTCCATAAGAGATATTACGGACAGTAGATATTCTTCGTGGTCACAAATGTTGTTTTATTTATTTATTTTCCTATTTAGTATTCGAAATCCATGAAACCCGATTAAATTCGAATTGTGCACTACAAAATCCATTTTAGAGTGACACTTCCAACAGAATTTTCACAATTGCTATTACATACATTAATCATTGAACTATTTTATATATTCAAAAAGAAATTCAATTTTACCAGGCATCATATAAAAGTACTCCTAGAAAAACTTCACATACAAATGTGAAATTAGAATTGTCTTACAGTATAAAATTTCATCCTACATTACAAAAGAAATGTAGTATTATTTAACATATGCATCCGCAGTGGGAAGTCTTATGTATGCACAAGTTTGTACGCGTCCAAATATAACGTACATAATGGGAATGTTGGGCCGATATTTAAGTAATCCAGGAATAAATCATTAAAAAACAGCAAAAAGGGTTATGAGGTATCTTCAGAGAACTAAAGATTACATGCTCACTTATCGGAGACAAGATCACTTGGAGATCGTAGGATATTTCGATTCAGATTTTGCTGGATGCCTTGATAATAGGAGATCTACATCAGGTTATGTTTTCATGTTGGCTGGAGGAGCTGTTTCATGGAAAAGTGTAAAACAAACATTAATAACTTCATCTACCATGGAAGCTGAATTTGTGATCTGCTATGAAGCTTAAAATCAGGGAATATGGCTAAGAAATTTTATCACTGGACTACATATTGTCGATGGTATAGAAAGACCATTGAAAATTTATAGTGATAATAAATCTGTTGAGACCCTTCAGCCTTATTACGCTGGGTGTTATTCTAAGAATGACACCATGTCTGTTCCGTTATATTCGAAGAACAATCGAAGTTCATCAAAATCAAAGCACATTGACATTAAATTTTTAGTAAAGGAAAGAGTTCAAGTCGTCTTGTGTCTATTGCTCATATTATTACAAACTTGATGATTGCGGATCCACTCACAAAAAGTCTACCGCCTAAAATATTTCATGGGCATGTGGTCCTATGGGTGTTGTCAATTTGACGATGAGTCATTTTAGTGGGAGTTTGTATTTTGTTTATGCTTTTGACATGATAAAGTTTATTTTTTGTATAGATTAAAGTTTTTGAAATTTATAAATTTCATGTGTTTATTGATAACACTGAAAATAAAGATATTAACTTTTTGTTGTGATGTTATACAAGGTATAAGAAAGTGATTTTGGACTGATAAAGTCATTAAATAGGACCAATTGAAAATACACATGGTTTAGATTATTTTGCATGTAATTTCTGTATTTGATTTATGTAATTGGTATTGCTAATACTCGTGACTATTGATGGGTTTAGTTACGAATATATGTTACAAAAACTTCTTTGATTCAATATTGGTATTATCAATGGACCAGATTGGTTTGAGATATTTAAATTAAGATAGCAAAAGTCTGTGCACAATAAAGTTCCATCTATATATGATTCTGTAAGAAATATATGTGGTCCAAGTGGGAGATTATTAACATTTTTAATTTGTAGACTCACATATTAATATATTATACATAGATATGCATTATTAAATTAATCTTTTTTTATATAATAAAGTATTATCTATATTTGGGCATAAAATATAAATATTCATTAACCTTTTCTTTTAATTATGATGAAAACTTATTAGAAAAAATATCTTTTTTGAAAAGACATACCTGAAAGGTTGTTGCAGAATCTTTAGATAGTTGGTCCCTAAATGACAAGTTTTTCTCTTTCTCTCTATCTCAGAAAAAGAACATTACAAAATATTTTTCAAGGTTTAAAAGATCAAGTTCTTCAAATAATTTTTTGCAATAAAACAAAGTTAATGTCCTTATCTTTCTTATACATTAATGTTCATGTTTAGTAATTTATTTATAATTCTGGATGATTTCTTCAAGTTTTCCAATATAGATGGATATATATATATATATACACACATTACCGTCACTATGCATGGTAACGTTTTCAAAGTGAAACAGAGCGCATATTAGCTATAATGTTGCAAATTAAAAAACTAGACATCTCCAAAAGTATTCGAGTATAGTCAAAGCAAAGGAAAAAAAAAAGTACAGTAAGTTACTAGCACATGGCTAGTAATTCTAATGATTTCTTATAGTAGCTAGGACAATTAACTCTAATTTATATTTTTTACGAATTTTTAATGGTAGCTATAACTGTGAACTCCATATTTATATAATATATATAACTAGGAGACATTACATTGGTAGACCCAATTTGTCTTGATTCGTAATTTGCAGAGTTAGAAGTAGCACTTTAAGGAAAATTAAAGGAAAACTTTTTGTACGGTCATCGCCAGAAATCCCTCAGACCTCCTCTGCAATCCAACTTTTCTCCTCCAACTGCAATACATCAGGCTTCATTTTTCTTATTACTCTTTTTCTCAGCAAATTTTACTGTTTCATTATGCTGAAATTATATATAACAAAGCGTAAAGTAG
>JAOTQJ010000001.1:37160448-37182115 GCA_025642045.1 Solanum sejunctum | reverse complement strand
TTCGTAAAATAATTTACTTTTTTTGTAAGGGGGTTAGGGTGGGGGGAGGGGGACTAGGGGGATGAGGGTCCAAGTTAGAGTAAAAAAAATTAAATTTACAAAATTTAAATTTTTTGTAAAATAACTTTTTAACTTTTATTTTTTTAATTTATGTAAAAAAATTATAATTTTTTATAATTTATGTAAAAAAATTTAAATTTTTTAAAACTGTTGTAATTTTTTGTAATTTATGTAAAAAATAAAAAAATTATAATTTTTTTTGTAAAAATTATTTTATTTTTTTAGGAATGCCACGTGTAAAATCAGAATGCCACGTGTACAATTTTTACTTGCGTGGACGAACGTGGCATTGCAGCATTGGACGAAAAAAATACGTCAGTGCGAGTGTAACTCACGATCCTAGCCCAATCAGCAATCTATGCCTACTTGTTTAAGAATTGTCAAGTTGGGATTATATTTATACAAGTTAAAAATTTAAGTTTCAACTTGCAATCTTATGCCAAGTTGACGAGTATATTTAGATATTATGCTATGTACAATTCCTCTCTTGATTTTAATTTATTTATTTAATTTTTATTCGATACAAAGTTAATTAGCTAGATATGTTTATATCACTGTGCTTTATACTAGATTAGTAAGTTTCTCCATTTTGATTATAAGAAATACCCAACAAAGACAGATAACAGGATCGTAAGAAATGTAATCACTTTCTAGCTTCATCTATTTCCTTTGTGTACTTTATTCCTTTTTGTTTTTTACTTAAAATCATTATTTCCAACTTTTTGCTTCGCAGATAAGAGACTTAACTGACAAGTTTCATTTTTTTTATTTTAATTTTTTTAGCTTTTTATTTCCTCTTTTGCGTTTAAGAGGCCTCATTAGTTTTTAGATTAAAAAAAAGAAAAAAAAAAAGAAGTATTGAAACTGTCCTTGATTTGCAAGAAGTTATTAATTTCATTTTTGATTTACTGGAAGTCATAAAAGTGTTTGTTTACTAGACGAACTAAACTAAAACTTATCACAAGTTTTAAAAATTATTCCTTAACTTGACAAAAATTCAGAAAAAATTCAGGAGTGTATTTAAATTCAATTAGTTAAGTAAATAAGTACTTTTAACACTGTTAATAATTAGAGAATAAAATTAATAATTTATATCAAGTTTAAAATTATTTTTAATATTTTTCTAAAAAAAAACTATCACGGAGTGAGAAAAGAAGAACATAATTAGCAAAAAGAGAGCAAAAAATGAAAATGGAGACACAGAATAAATTGAAAAGACTGAAAAAGAATAAAGAAACAGAAAAAAGCAAAAGAAGAAAAGAATTAAACCTACAAATATGAAATATCTCCGTGAACATATCCTCATAATTGCGTGGCCGAACGGTATATATTCGCTGTCGGCCTTTTAATTTGTGGCGGACATGTTATCATTCAACCCTTTTGTAACTAAACCTTGACCTAATTACCACTAAATACTTGTTCATTTAATTGGTTTGTCTTACTTTTTTTTTTAATTTTCTATTTGATATATTTAAAAATTATTAAAAAAAAACCAAGAGTAAAAAAGGAAACACTTTTTTTTTGGTTCATATAACCGAAATTGATCCAATCAATAATATAGCTCAAATTGAATGATCTAAATTTTAGTTGTTCTCAAATTGACCAAGTAAAGAACATATAATATTCATTGTTTAATCTGTTAAAACTGGCCAGGAAAAAAAGTTCGAGGATCCCCAATTCGATAAGTAAGGTAATGGGCTTTTTGGGGTAGCCCAAAACTCGTTTTGAGGCCCGAAAGTCTAAACGAGAGAGTTAGGGGAAGGACTGTCATGGGCTGGGCTGGGCTGGACTATTTGTTTATAGACAATACCCAATCTTCAATCCAGATGTTAGTGGGATAACCATATAATAGTGCTTATGATGGGAATAGCCATTTTTTAGATATTATGGATAGCCAATTTATGAACATTGAGTGATGTTCAAAAATGCATTTGGAGTTGAAATTGAGAAGAAGTGTTATTGATTTCACTTGGAAAAGATTTATGTTTTGTGAGTGAAACTATTATTTCAATTGGCATATCAATGAACGAGTCATTTAATGTATCAACTAACTGTTTTTAAATATGTATGTTTAAATTAGTTTTCGCTCATCTTGACTAATTTTACGAGCATCTATAATCTCCCGTCAATCTAGGTGCTAGTGAATTGGACAGATGAGAAGAGATTATATAGTATTTTTGCTTTAAATATGAGAAAGGAGAATTCATGATTCTCAATTGAGTTTATTGACTACCATAAATCACCCTATGCATGCACCAAATCTAAGTGGACTATACTGTTCAAGCAACAACAGTAATTTGAACACTAATGCACTCTCATGAATATAAAAAGCAGAATCCTCATAATCGTATGATTCAAATATGTGATAATATAAATAAATAAAAAAGTAGAATAATTAGAATGATCTATATCAAGATTAGTTGATTCAGTTCTTTCTCCGCTTAAGAAGACTAACTCAATTATGTGGAGTATGAGAAAAAAGCCTATAAAAGAGAGATTAAATGTCCTTTCCTACTCAATGTTAGATAACTGGTGGACAAAAGTTTACCACTCTGAATCGAAGGTAGCTAATTTTCACCTGCTAGCACAATTTGTGGGATTATGAATCTAATTAATCATTTTATTTCTTAATCTGCCATATCTTAACAACTAATTTTGCATTTGGTCCTTGGCATGATTAGCTATTTAAATGGTTGCACTAGGGGGCATGATATTCGAAGTGTACCAGTTTTTAATTGATGGAGTTAGTTCAGCAGTCAGCTTATAACAATCATTTCAAATTCTAAAATTCATGATATATATACAATTTATACGCAGATGTGATGTTACTTACCATAATTACACTTGTATTATATAAAGATATCCCTTTCGTAAATAAATGCATGGACCCAATAATTAAGAAACTGGTAAGTCACATGCTTTCTAGAAATTAAATAAAGCAAATTATAAAACGTAAACTTAGCAAATTAGAATAAGGTAAACCGAAAGAAACGCATGAAGGGTTTATTAATCATGTTAGCAAGAATTTACAAAGTATCCCAAGGCAAAAATATTGGATTACTATTTAAGAATGACAAAAATTTCACATTGATCGTTAGTGAGATGGTAGACTCTTTATAAGACTTGGTCAATCCTCATTCATTTGAGTTAACTTTTGAGGTGAGAGTTAGGCTCAAGATCTACTTATTACATGATATTAGAGCAGGATCCATCTTATTTAATTGGATTTCGAAAATTAAAATTATCAATGCATCAGATACTATACTAAACACTGAACGTAAAATGGGATACTAAACAATAATAAAAATCTCTCCTATTGATGATTAATAAGATTGGACCTCATAAATCTGAAAAAGTTTGAAGTGACAGAAAGATAAAAGAAGGGGAAACATTAAAAGAAGTATTTTCCCTTCGTATAATCATAAGTTTATTGAACACAAAATGATTTTCTTTTCCTCAACATTATTTAACCAAGGTCAACTGAGTACAGTCAGATCACTAGTCAAGCTGTGGATCCATATCGGTTTTATTAGTACCCCCTACCCCAATTGATTATTTTTTTTTTATTTTATTGATAAAACTTGTGTTTGAATTAACTAACAACTCTACTAATTCTATAAAGTTGTTGTTACATCGCTTCCTTCCCTTCATATTCCTATTTTTTGCTCCTGAAAATCTTTATTTATTTTATAATTATAATATTCAACTTATTTATACACAATCAATTTTATGAGACTGCTATGACCTCCAAAAAATTAGAGCAAAAAGTGTGTGATGTAATAAGTTGATTATCTTATTAATTTGAGGATCTACAGAAGTAATAAAATAAGTTGCTCAAACTTCTCACCAAACAAATTAAAATAAAGCAGACAAGGCTATAAAATTAAATTATGAGACCGTAATAATTAAGAAGCTACTTGAGCATATTTGATGTAACTACGCTACACACATGTTCGACCCGAATAAAGACATGTTTGACAAGTTGGATCATATCTTAACAACGTTTCAAATTTGATATGAAACTTTCAGTAAAAATGCTTTATTGTATATTTAAATAATCACATTTCAAAATAAATATGAAATATCTAATAGAATTATTTTATTTTTTTTAGAAACTTCCAAAAATATTTAACAGAAAAAAGACAAATGTTATTTCCAAAAAAACCCTTGCCGCCAGGATAATAGATGCCAGGCAAAGATGAATGAAAGGAAGATCTGGTTGTCTCCTCATTGGATCCGTTTGGTAAACATCTATTCTATACTGATTGGTAAATAAAGTTGCTTTCTTTTTAACAAAACTTAAACTGTCCAATTTTTAACTAAAAGATTAAACAAGATGCCTTCCAATTCAAACTCTTTTTTAATTCTTTAAAAATTTAGGATTTCACATTAAGCAAACTAGTCCATTTCGAATATTGAAAAATTATATGAAAATGATCGGTCAGAATTTGCAAAGAGCAAGATTTATCTGATCAACTAATAAAGTAGTTCTACAATAACAACAGGACGTAATTTTACAAATGAAATTTGCAAAAAGTAAGATTTATACATATTTAGACTAGACTTTACCCTTTTTATGAAATAGAGCAACTGTTTTTAATATAAGTCACTCAATTTTATCTCCTCTACTGTCAAAAAATTCTACTTTGATGATAACAAAAGGGGAAAGGCAAAAATAACTTTAGAAAAGTATTGATTGCTTTACTCGTATCTTGACAACAAAGTATTTAAATTCTAAAGGATAGGCACAAGATAAAGTTCCACAAAACTCATAATTGGCTAGTAGAAACACTTTGTAGTTAAATTAGTAGAAAAGGACATGATAATTATCATAAATTAGAAGGTTGGATCAACCTCACATTAGTAAATCTTACCAAAAAAAAGAGAAGAAAAAGAAAAGTCACAATAGTACCACTAAGAAGGAAAGAAAGAAAGCATCTTTACCCTCTAAGTGGAGTCATTATTATTATTATTAAAAACAAAGTTTGAAAAAGATGGCAACAAAAAACACAGTGCTTTAATTTGTTTGCTAATTAAAAATAAAATTATTTGGCTCTGTCCTTGATCACATCAATTCCCATCTCAGTTGGATCAGTTGCTTGAAGTTCATAGCTAATTCCATCTAGCACTCTCCTTAGCCCTGCTTTTGATGTTGCATACAATATTTTTGCTCTAATTCTTGATGCTGTTGGTGACCTGTTTTACAAAAATTCTAACTATGATCACATATCAGAAAGAATTAAGAATTTAAAAACTTAAAAATGATTCATTTATAGTCCAAAAAACTTTGAGTGAGTGAAGAAAATAAGATGACGGTGACTCATCTAATCTATATAAGTTTAAATGAGTTAAGTTATGATTGGCCTATCGATTCAATGAGGTAAATATGATCTATCAAATCATTGGATTAAATCGAGTCAATATAATGTTATTTGGCTAGTTAAAATGCAATACAATACCAAATATAAAGATTGAAATTTTATGTAAATTTGAAATAACTTAAGCTAATAATATAACAAAAATATATTAACTTCCACAAATTTTTCTCAAAAAATGAAGTAGATTGAAGTATGACTAGTTATTTGACTCATAAGGATTGTGTCATAACTAGTTTATTGATTTAATTCGTTCAAATTTGAATATTAAAAAGAAAGTATATATACAAACCAGGCGATGAAGAAGATCTTGCTCTTTTTGCAATTATCAACAGTAACAAAATCAAAATCAAAGACAGCATATCGACAGTCATCTTTAGGAAGAGCTGCAGCCAAATCTTCATAATTTTCACCAGGTCCACCAACTTTGTCAACTGTCACCAATCTTGATTTCTCATCTATTTTGTAAACTATGTACCTATGATTTTTCTTCCATTTCATATCCATGTAAGAATTCTTGCATTCATCAGTCACCCACATGCCCGTCGTCGCCTGTCAATCAAATAATCGTCAACGTTAAAACAACAGTTATGTCTCAGTTCCAAACAGACTACATGAATTATGATCGACTATGTTACAACTATCAATAAATGCATACAACAATATTAAGTAAAATGGAGAACATTTTTTTTATGACTAAATGTATACCATCTTAAAAGCCATAGCCATGGTGAACGATGCAAGTAAATTAGAGAGAAAATTTGATGTTTTTTTTTTCTTGTATGCTAAGCAAAGTGGGAAAGGTGGAAAATAGAATTGGGAAAAAAAGGTTGAGTGGAGGGGTTTTAAATAGGATTTGGTTAATCAAATGCCATTATATTATGAGTAATATTACAAGATTATCTTATATTAGATCTATGGAATTTTGTGATTGATTGACCAAATTAGCCTCCATTGGGATTTCTGCTTTGTCTTGGAAGCTGTTGCCTATTGGAAAATGGGTTATTTCTCTAAGAATGTTAAGTGCATGTAGGTCCTTTTAATCTATAATTGATTATAAGAATTATTAGTGGGTTGAGGACATAGTAAGGAAAATTATAATATTGCTTGTGGTTAGCATCATTATTAAAAATTTGGAAACTGAATGGCACATCAAAGGAATTTTTTTCCCCAATAATGGTAATGTGTCAATTATTGTTTGCGTATTTTAATTGATTTATTGAATACCTCTACTAATAAATATCAGATAGTCTTAAAACTATGCGTATTAATTCAACTATATCGTAAACATTAGACTAATTAAATGTGACAAACTGCAAATAGTTTTCAAATTGTTGTCTCAATTTTAATCTTGAGCTTGACAATTTATCCAACGTTATTGACCACCGATCATATCCTTAGCCTTAGATGCACACTACTGAATTTTTAGAACAAGAAAAGAAGAATACATATGGAACATTGATAGAGTCCACTCCAATTAGTTTAGGTCCAGACGTAATAATTGATAGGATAATCTTTTCTTTTATGACGATAGTATTTGGACTATATTTATACGTATCTCTTTTTAAAATAAATATTGGGGGTAGGAGAAGGGGAATGGGGAGGGGATTATAATATGAGGAATTGAGCTATCAACAACAAAGTAAAAGTTTAAATAGTCAACTAACTGAGCTACTAAAATTTCTCACGTATCTTTTCTATTCTATCGCTTACCTACAAGTATTGTCATATCATTTTAGTTTTTTTTTTATATTCTCTTTTAACAACACATTTTGTTTTTGAAGTAGGACTAACCGGGAATATAAAGATAACTTTTTTGGCATGGCTACTATAAAGTTTTATTAATCAGAAAAATACCCTTCATTTTATCTGAAAAAAAGTGGTCCATTTTGGGATAGCACAAGCACATCTCATTTATATTTTTTTCTCTGGATTTCTAAAAAGTCTTGGCGTGAAAGCAAAGGTGAAAAAAGGATTGGTCTTCACCCTCTTATCCATCTCTACATGTAAAAGGAGAAATTCTTTCTTTGAAGATCCCAAAGACACCAAAAGAAGAAGAAAAATAAAGTGTGCATCACATTTACCTTGTAAAAGTTTATTTTGGATACCGTCATTTACTATGTTACTACTTAGTTTAATTTGTTGAAAACAATGCCGTTTGACACTTTAGAATAACCTCAAATAGACATTTGAAGTTATAGATGACTGAAGTTCAAATATGTCTGCCTGAAGTTCAGGCAAAAGTGGCTAACCTCTAAATGTACATAAACTTAAAAAAATTGACTGAATTCAACCATATATGATTGAAATTATGATGTATGTGGTTGAACTTCAGATAAAAATGATAAACTTCAGACACTCATATTTTGAAATTGTTCCAAAATTTGAGTATGACTTAAACGATGATCCCAAAATCGGATAAGAAATGATCTATATTGAAGTGAGACCCTAATATCAAAGATGCAAATCCCAAAGGTTGAGTTTACCCACAAGATTGTCTAAGAATGTGATGAATAACCTCCTTATTTTAATGTTTTGTGTCAACAAATAATGCTGCAGCATACTGTATTTGTGAGGTACATGAACAGCACGTTCATGTGTTACAACAAGATATGGTAGAAAAGAAAGAATCAGAGAATTACAAACACTAAAATCTAAGAGAGCCCATCAGAGCAAGTAAAGATTTGGATGTAGATGAGGAGACATGTCATATTATCAACTTGGCCATATGTTCGTTGTGCACCAAAATCCTATCAGCCACAATTGGATGTGCTTCGACTATACTTTCTTTTTGCATAGAGATATTCAAAATTCACTCATTCAATCAATTAGTACATAATTATTATATATTTTTTAAAAATAGAAAGATTTTAAGTTTATTAGACTGAGTCACTAATTCTTTTTAAAAAATAATTTATATTGCAATAAATATTATTAAGCCATTAAACATTTTATGATGAATAAACTCAAAAGTCTTGTTTTTAACAATTAAGGTGGTACGTATTTGTTTGAAATTTCATGTACAATCTCTATTAATTACGATATCGCCTGTGCTATACGCTTTAGCAAGTAAATGATATTTATTTGCTTTAAAGTTCAATTGTGAGTGTTATATATTCATCTTCAAGTTAATGGTAATATAATCTCTTTCCCTTTTGATATTTTCATTTCATTCCACTGATAATTAATTTATACGTCTCTTGATACTCTTTGTTATGCACTATATGTAACTCAAGTGAATTTTGTATATACTTTAATTTGCATGCTCAAACATATACTTTATGTTGATTTTTAGAAATAGGTTATTTAAATGGAAGCTGAAATTGTTATTGCCATCATGTAATGAGGTAATTATCAAAATTATAATCTCAAGTATATCTGATATGCAAAAACTTTTTATTTGACGAACCTAGAAATTTGTCATTACAACAAGTCTTTTCCTATATATTATTTAATGAATTAAACATAAATGACAAAAGTATATTGTCAATTTTAGCATTTTCTATTTTATAACTCAAGTTTTTTAAGATATGATTTTTTTTTAATAATATTGATAATAATAAGAGACAACGTGCAATGTACATTCTCAAAGACTAGTACCTACTAAAAAAAGGAAACACTCCCTACTAAGAGTTTTTAGCCCACCAAATATTATCCCGGTACTTCTATTTTCTATTGTATTCTCAAGGTAACTATGCAGGGGTGGGGGGATAATATTTGAATTTAACATAACTTAATAACTTTGGCTCAAATTAGGCATGTGCTAAGAAATTACTGAATGTATATAAAATTAAATTCAAAATTTAAGGTTATTAGTTGGCCGTTGCGGCCCAGAATCCAGAGCCTAAAGTTCAAATTTTGAATCTACCTCTAACCATGTCCAAGTTGTAGGTAGGAATTAGGATAATATACACTTACAACCTAGCTGTATTTTTAGAACATGTTAGGAGAGAATGGTTGTTCAATGGAACATCCTGTTCTGATTTCTTGGTTGTGAAGTGACAGATGATTGTGGTTATAGATGAAAAATAACGATTGTGGATCTTCCTAATGGATAGCATAATTTTCCCCTTACTGTAGATGGAGGCCACTATTTGTATGGCGGCTGAAGTTTTGGTGATTTGCAAATATTTGTCACCACAAATATGATTTCATGATATAAACAATCTGCAGTAGCTGTCTGGTTTTTTCTTCTTGGTAGTTTTGGCTGTGATGGCAATTGCTCTTATACAACAACTATCCAACAAAATTTGTATCAAAGTATCTTTTCCAAACATAGAATGCTCAAACAACTGTCAGCATCACAATTTTACAGATAAGATGATCTTCAAGTTAGGCACATGGCACAAGTATGAATCTACCTCGAACCAAAAGCATGGTATTTAAGTAGAGAAGGATAGAAGAACAAGTTCGGTGCCATGTCAGAAAATTCGAGCTTCGAATCATAATAAAAGTTTGGTAATTAGAAAAACAGCCCATTTTCCACCGAGTTCCCAATCATGCATCAGCTGTTCCTCAGGAGATATTTAGGGGACACCTTATTTCCTAACTTGGTCCCTTGAAGACACGATGAAAGAGTACAAACAAGGAAACACATCGACCAATCAAATGATGATTCAGCATGACACCGTATAGCATAACTGAGACCACATGTATGATTATGTGATACTAATAGCTAAGACTTACCACATGTGTGATTGCATGATAAACACAATCTGCATTGTCGCCCTTCCTTGTGGCTTTTTCTTCTTTGTAGTTCTAGCAATCTGGCCACAACAGCGATTGCCCTGCAAACTTGACTTCCTGTTTCTTTATCCTTTGGGATCATACAACAGCTAACTGCCAAATTTTGTAGCACAAACATTTTCCAATATAGGATGCTGAAACAAGACTATCAACATCATAATTCACATATCACAAAGAGGACCTCAAATCTGCAAAGTGCCCTTACCCCACAGAACAAATGTAGGGCTATGTAGTTAAGCAAACAAAAGCTGTCTATGTTTATATTCAATAATATAAGCTCTCAAGATTACTTATTCCCTAACTATAGAGATCATGACACAGTCAATAAATATTTTCATTTTTATTGGAAAACCACTGTTGTACAGAATAAATTTACCTCAACGCATAACTTACCTAACAGGCAAATCTGGCAATTACAACGGGAAACCAAAAAGGAGAAAAAGAATTACAGTCAGAATACAACACATTTTAGTCAACCAAAGGGTTTGGTTATACAAGAAGGGGACTTCTGGCACCGTAAGTAGCGGAACTATGACTCCTACTGATAGGAAGGTGCACATAGACATCATGAACCTCCTGTTTACATACCTCTCCTCTGTCTCTATCAATCGCATAACAGACATATACTGTGTCGATAACGTTATCCAAAACAAAGACGAAGAAACCAAGAACCACCATCAGCAGCAACCATGCCAGAACAGCAATAAGGTAAGCTTCGACTCCAAGATGACTAGCAGCTCTTACCACAACAAAAACCTGGAAGCAGATAATCAAAGGCAATTTCTTTTAAGGTAGACAATGGAAGTATTTAACTATGTAGCTTAAGAAAGAAATATAACTGTAAAAGTATATTCTAAAAAGAAGAAAAAAAAAAGGATAAAAGATACGCCACTTCACATCTTGAGATTTTTGTGATTAGTTCAATTATGTCAGAGCTTTATAAGAGATAACTCTCATTCACTGATATGCAAGGAGAGAGGAACATTGAGATCAAATCTTGATATTCTTAATGATCATCTACAACTACTTCACTCCAAATCTTTAAGAACAAAGTCATGCACTTGCAATAGAATTATGAATAATTGTGCTCAATAGATAGTCAAATCACAAGGAACCTAATAGGAAGTTTTGAAAAAAGAAAATTGATCAACACCCAGAACGACTCACCAATATTGCATATATTGTTGAGAGAACAAAGATTATTCCAGCCAGTAAGCGAGTAGAGACAGTCTCCACGAACACTGGAGAGAGAAGATTGCGCTTTAGAAGTTCATATGTCATCTTAGCGGAAGTGCAGTATGCTTCACCAGTTATAGCTGCAAAGCATATGGTGAATTTATTCACAAACTCAACTGCTGACAGCAAGGTATTGGCACAAAATCGCAGAATAAGGTTCACAATTCCAGAATCTTCTTGTTTTGCATTATCAACCATGGAACGAACAATACGAACTACAGCAATCAGTAACCCAGAGAAACATACTGTGCCTGACGATGGGCCAAATGCATTTCTGCAGAATTTCACAAAAGAATAATAGATCAAACATACATCTTCTGATATTTTAAGAGGATTTTAGCATACAGAAACTATTCTGAGAAAGAACAGAAAATTTGGGTAAAGATCCAGGCAACTATCATGAAGCTGAAACAAGACCGCAATGCAAGGATTCCATCATTGAAAGGAAATAATAAAAATGACAAAGCCTTAGCCCAAACGAGTTTGCTTTGATATATGAATCCTCATTGACCATGTTTCTCCATCTAAATTAGTCCAAGACAACATTATACAAAATAAAACTAATATATATCACTAATAGGGTAGAAAAGATTCATGAAATGCATAGAAGTAAACGTACTAACATGACTAGATATGTTCTCAACAAATTGGTATTGCCTATATAGATCTTTCCATCTGTTGTGCTCTTTCTTTTGCAAATTTGCATGGATTTCAAAGGATTGTAGGTCTTACGGGACAACTGCCTTCCATGTAATTTTAGGGCAACCTGCCCCACTGCTTTAACACTTTCATTTACCATGTTTCACACCTAAGCCAAGCCAAGCTCAAGTCACCCGGGATAAGAGAAGGTCCTATCCGGATAAGCCAGGGTAGGACTGGTCAAATAAAGCAGTAATTCATCTTTGCGTAGATGAAGAATGGGTTACTTCGTCACAGATTGAAGACTTCAATACCAAGAAAGATCCTTCTAAAACAGAATATTTTACTACCTCAATAAATGCTTGTGAGCATTCAATAAATCTTCTCTTCCTCTATCTACCCAAGCCTCAGTTCGGTCGTTCATGGGGCTTCCCCTCTAACAAGAATTGAAAGAAGATATTTTGTTTTTACTCAGTACAAAGATTCAGATTAGCCAAAATAGAACTAGACAGATCAAGGTGTAGAAGGCAAACAGCAAATCCAATCCTTTTAAAAGAGAACCTGAATCCCTCTTTCTGTGCTGTGTGCATATGGTGGTCGGCAACACATGAACAAACCATCTCAAGTGACCTCTCATTTTATACTCAATGTATACTATTAGCACCTTTTGGCGAATATGGTCATTTTTAATCTTGCATGGAGACACATCCATCCAAACATCTGCATATCCATGACACTCATACAACATTGATCGTCTTATAGCTTACCAATCATTTTGATAGCCATACATCTATCACACAACACCTTGGTAGTAGTCCTATACAACACCCTTTTTTCCTTTTTGTGGACATCTTTGTCTCTTTTTTCTAAAAAAAAAATGAAGTAAGATGTTGTATTAGGAAGGTATCAAGGAGATGCAAATTACATACACAAAAACATGGTTAACTCCTGAGAACAAAAACACCTATTTAATCCGGGAGTAAGCCTCAAGCAAAAGAATAGTCACTAAGCGATATTGAGGGGGCTAATGAAATCTAAGAGGGCCAATATATTATTAACAGGGGATAAATTGCTTCAACGGAAGAGATTAATAAGGCAAAAGGATTTCAAACTGCTAATTGGAGTTGAGATACCATCAAAACATCTGAGATTCCATTCCTTCCAAATACACCAAAACACACATGATGGAATCATCTGCCAGACACATTTTTGTCTATTATTACATCTTCCTGGAACAATGAACCCAAATATTTGAATTGATTACATTTAGGCTCCATAATTCTGGCTAACCCACCTAAACCTCACTCTTATTTTGCTGACTTAATCTGAAAGTCAGATATAAAATTCTTAATTATTTTAAAATTCTTACTCTCCAGAGTGCCATTGTTCAAGGTTTTGATCGATACTTCCGTCGATTTTGTCAATTCAGATTAGCAAATAGTATACACAACATTGCCTCAACGCGTATTATGTTGATTAACTCATCTATAACTAGGGTAATCAAGTAGAGGTTCAATGTCAATCCCTGGTGTATGCTTCTTCCCTCTCTCTCTTAACTCTTCTCTTACATGGTTTAATTACAGAAAAAATAATCCATAATCCTAACACAGTTAAACTGAGACATTTCAAATTGGAGTTACACAGGGGAAGAGTAGTTGTAGGTTCTTTTTTGATAATCAAGAAACCCGCTTGGTGGACCCTTTTCTCCACTTAAATACTAAACTTGGTTAGCTAGCACGATTTGAACAAGTGACATGCACCTACCACACATCGAACGTGGAACTAACTTTGCTGATGAACCAAAGCCCTAGCTCCTAGGGGACATGTTTCTCCTATATTCTTTTTTTCCCTCCTGCAGATGCAATATTTGATACTGAATCATACTGATAACTGAGTAAAAATTGAGAGCATGAACAAGCCGAATGGTTGAGTTCCAGTTAGTCTAGGATCATCTAGTCAATGTAACACAACTGACTACTGTCAATTAGTTACTGAGGCCTTATTCCTATGCCAAAGGAAGTAAAAACAGTCAATAATGTAAGGCCTCAGCAATGAATTCAGGCATACTATAAACATCCTTCAGAATTCCAGAATCAGTTAAGGTGTAGACAGCATAACAGAAAAACAGTCATTGCATGCAGAAAGGAAACATAAGGAGCTCTCTACAACTACTTTTCTGCTATCATTTGCATAGATAATTAACTGCAAAAGAATAAGCTCATATCGATGTTAAGATTATGAAAACTCACCTCAAAGCACTTCTCATAGACTTTTTGGGACCTGATTCATCCTTGGAGAAGTACCATTGTGCTATTGTTCCACTTATTACATAAACATGTGCCTCAATCATTGATGTGGCAGACCAAAGCATTGTCAGAACGGCAAATGTATAATATGCAGGAACCCAGCTATCCTGTTTCCATACACAAAAGTACTCCCCATTCTTTTCCTTGGGTACCACCTCTCCATTAAGCCTAGCAAACACCAAGAAAACAACAATGGGAGCATAATAAGCCAACAACCCCAAAATCAATGCTGGAAGCACCCCAAACAACCCCAAATTCCTTGAGAGAGCAGCAGAAGCAACCCCAATAATCTTAACAGTCAACTCAATCCTATGCCAATTCGCTATGAAAATCCAAACAAGTAGCCCAATTACCAACAACACGAAAACAAGCACTAGAATCCTATAGGCCAAAGGGAAATCCTCACTACATTTGGAGCTCACAGTGCAAGCAACAAACCAGTAGATGTCAAGAAAAACAGGGACAATTACAAAAAAGGGAAGTGAAGCATAAACTATCTGCTTTGTATAGCGCTTGAGCAAGAAAAGCACAAAAAGCACAAAGGGTACGCTGAGAATTAAAGTAACTACAAGGGTCCAAATCAAACTCTTCCAGAAACTAGAATCAAAGGAGTAAAGTGAAAAAAAGTCACTAGAACTCTCAAGGGTAGCACTCCCAAGACTACAAGAAGATGAGGTGAAGTTGTAGGTAAAAGAGGAAATTTGAGAGTGATGGGGATTTCTGTGAACAGAAGCAAAGATACCAAAACCAAAGGTGCAAAGAACAAGAAGAACAAAAAGGATAAGAAAAGGAAGATCCTTAAAGGGTCGATGTCCAAAATTGTAAGAGATCTGAAGGAACTGAGTTTGGTCTTCTGGGTCTAAAGAAGATTGGCCAGGGTAGTTATGGGGTGTTATGGAATCATCAACAGGGTAGGGTTTGGAGAGAAGGGGTTGTGTGGTTGGTTCAGCAAGAGTAGAAGAAAGCTTATTTGGGTCTTCACTGGTTTCCATGGCGGAAAAATAAAGAATCTTTCTTGGGGCTGGGGTAATTCAGATTGCAAAGATGAAAGAAGTGAATGGGGTGGTGGGAGTGGGGCACATGGTGGTGGTGATGACGATGATGACGAGGTTGGTCGGTGGTTGCTAGCTAAGACCACCCACGTGAGACAATTTGGTGTTATTCTACAGAAAAATTGATCGGTTTTTCTACGTGCCAGTAAATGGTTGTGTCACTGCTGGATATTTTCCGATTTTCGCTGTAATTCAAGAGTCATAATTATTCGTATTTAGAACTTATTGTCTTCATTAATTAAAGACATATCCGTGTAACATCATAAGCTTTGTATTAAATGTCTCTTCATCGTAAGACTACAGTTGTATGAAAGGATCTCATATATCCTTCTCTTTAAGCATTAATAAATCAACTAACCATTTCATAAATTCATTTCTATTTATAACAGAGATTAAGTCATTAATATTATTTTTTCAAAGTTATATATGAATCTTTTTATATCTACTCATTTCATTAGTATCATACTTAACTAATACTTTGCATACCTCACAAAGACAGAATTAAGAGCATATTTGTTGTTGCATTAGATACTTTACTTGTCGTTGAATTAACACAGGAATTAAAAAATAGTAAACGATAAAAATAATTTTATCAAATTATCCTTTGAATATAATAAATACAATACCTTAAAAATTATAATAGAAAAATAACTATCATTAAGAATCTATAGGAAATAATTTATTTACTTCTATGAGGTAGTGGTAAGATTTGATTACATTCTACCCTCTCCAAACTCCACTTATGAAATTTTACTAGGTATATTATTATTGTTATTTGTAACTATCATTAAGAATAAGGAAAAATTAGACAAGTATTACGAAGAGATAGTTCTTAGAGAGAAATATATTAAATTCTAAATATAGCACTATGTTTTGTAGAATAAATAAGCACACGATACTAATTAATGCTTCAAAGGAAAGCAAAAGAAAAAAATACTCCTACTTTTTGAAAAGCTCAGAGAAAAGGTAAAAGTTATTCCAACAGAAAAATGGTTCATGATAAGACATGAGGAACATCTGTGGGTTTTTTTATAGCCAAATATGTTTTCCGAAATTCAACAATGAAATAAACGAGTCAAAAAAAAAAATCAATGGCCGTACGTCCCCAAGAATATTTTTTCATTTTCACTTAGAAGCAAAGAGATCAACTTGTTGATGCTGACAGTGCCAACAAGAAAAACAAGACTTCTTCCATTACCTCAGTAGCAGGTAAATAAACAGTAACTATAACTCATTTCTGTCCAATAACTCTTTGATCAAGGGACTTGTCACTTGGCAGTATGCAATGGTGAAGCAAGCCAGTTGGAATGTATAGGTTCAGTTCAATTCCTCTACAAAACCAAAAATATTCACAACCAGTTTTAGGAATAAAAAACACTCGTCTCCGTAAGGTTAATGGAATCAAATATAGGACTCATAATTAGCACCACATATATTATGCTTGTAATACACAAGAATAGTACGTGTGTCGAATGTATATAGGGCTTGGTTAGTAACTTCAAAAACTTTGACGATATTTATGAAGTTGAACTCTGGTTGTCCTCATCCCACTTGTTCTTAGGTATTTCTCCAGAGTCTGCAATAATCACCTTTTTTCTAGGTTTTCCGCTGTAAGTTCCTGCTCCTCCCTCTATTGCAAATACTGCGTCCATACCTTCAATAACCTTGCCAAATACCACATGCTCCCCATCCAACCTGCTTATAGCTGTGGTGTTAGTATGAGAAATTCCCGAACAATCAATGCTTATATGGTTATTCCGTAAAAACAATACATTAGCACCACAGAAGTTTCAAGATTATAGTTGCTTTATGGTTTCACAAACATAGGGGGTAAGGTCTGTGTATACCCGACCCTCTCCATTCACTGGTTTAGGTATAAGCATATTGAAAGGATTGTGGCACACATTCACTAGGCATTTCTTAAAGACTGTCTTAGTGACTGAAAAAGCTATCTGTATTTAGTAGATAGGCTAGTTACTTTCAAATACGGTCATTTTGAAACCTTACCAGCTTGCCTTCACTGTCGGTATAAAGAACTGACAGCCATTGGAGTTGGGTCCTGAGTTCACCATGGAAATAACACCTGCAAAAGCAAAGGATGCTATAAATGTACATGTATACGCATAATTAAATTTTCCCTTGGTTTTCCTGCGGAGAGAATTAGTGCAATCAAGTATGATTCCAGACCTGCATGAGAATGTTTTATCTTGAAATTCTCATCAGGAAAGGGACCACCATAAATGGAAATGTTTCCCCTTCCATCACCAGACACAATATCTCCACCTTGAATCATGAATCCCGGTATTATACGATGAAAAGGCTTTCCCTTGTAGTGAAGAGATACTCCATCAGCAGTCTTGCCCATTTCCCCTGAGTCAACAACAAGAAGTGCAGCAATTGGCAGTCAAATTGCAGCATTACAGAGAGACGTGTGGGTTATGTGTATATATGTAAATGTGTAAAGAAGGCACAAAACAGTGACAATTATAACCACAAAAGTACCTGTGCACAACGCCCTGAAATTCTCTGCACAGAAGTAAAATTGCAGGCATTATGCAACAAGGCAGAAGTACAAAATAAACTGAAGACGCGAGCAAAGTATGGGAAAAAGATGGATAAAGACGTACCAACAGTTTTCGGCAGAACTTGCCCATATAATCCTATAACAATTCTTCCTGCGAATATTCAAAATTTGGATCATCAACACAAAAAAATCTTTCCCAGCCTTCACCGTTTTCATAACGATTTTCTTAAACGATTCCTAAATCTTCATAATTTTTAAAAGGAGTGGCTAAAATACTTGTTATGGGGTTTTCAACACTACAACTGTTCTTAAAAAGATCAATTAGGTGAAGACTTGAAGTAAGCCACCACACTCCAAACCATGTTAGTTGGGCACGGAGCTAGTATAGTGCAATGAAAGTTCACAGGCATCAAAGTCCTTGCATGAAGAACATACCATATTAAACCACAGCTTTCTGATCATTAATAGATCAAGTCATTATATATCTTCTAATAAGTTGTTTTTCGAAGGAGTAGAGAGCGCAATCATCAGGATCCTTCACTGACTACTAGCATTAGCATCAAAAAGCGAAATTCTGGACACTGAACAGGGGGTTTTCAGTACAGATTACAAATGAAGGTAAACAAAAAGGAAACGTAACTTTGTCAGCACTACATAGTGGGACAATCTCATGCAGAACGAGTGATATCTAATAAGATAAGAATGTCAGCAGAACAAGTCCATACCTACACGCTGTTTATCTATGTCAACATCCAAGAATACTCTATGGGTAATCTCATACACCTCGTCCACCTTTTCCTGTTCCTGAGAAATCAAAGAAGGTAAACAAAAATGCTCAGTAAACTGTTAGATCATAAAATGTCGCCACTAGGCAAAGGGGACTCATAGTAATAGATTGACCAACTTGCAATAAGACTCCAAAGTTACACTATAGCTTTTAACGAGCAGATATAACTCCTGCTAAGACTTTGAAACCCAAATAGATAGATGAGGATTTACCGATCTATCTTGCAACTTATTATTTAGACTTCCATATTAAAAGCTTAAGTCATCGTGCAGGTTTGAACGTGTTAGTAGCTTGTCTAGAAGCAGTCAAATGGCAATGATGTCCTCCAGTAAGCATTTCCCTAGTTTCCTTCTTTCCTTTTTTAAAACCTAACACAAGTAGGACAATTTGAAGAAAGAATATGAATAGGAAGAGACGTCTCTCTTACATAGTTTTATACCAAATAATTAAGCGTAAAGAGATATTCACCCCAGGGAGACCCAAGAGAGAATCAAACCCACAAGGTAAATAGATATTCACCCTGGGGAAGTATATCAAAATAAGTTCTCTCAGTATGAGAATATCGAGAGCAGGACAAAGCTTCCAAGCTTGCTGTTTAAGGGGAACAAAAAAGATCTGCAGAATGAAGAATATGGTATATGACCAAACTTTGCACCTGTCCACATCCGTTTATTTGCAGATTATCAAAACTTTAAACTTTAGGACACTGCTATATATCAGTAAATCAGCATCTGAAAGTTTAACTGGCTCAGGCCGATCAATTTAACTTATATCACATGCATTGGAAAGCATGACAGATGGGAACGAATTATAGAATACAAACCAGCTTTATGTTGCGCTGCAACACATCTTGAAATTATAAAGTACATATCATTTAGTTAACATCCTTGCAGGATTGAGGGAAACAAGCTTACAGAAAAAGGAATAATGTGAGAGAGATGTAGCAGCTGACATCTCAATGTTTTGGGTGACCTGTTCTTGCTTCTGAGAGTAAGTTCAAGACTAGCCTTTGGGATCTAATCTGAATTCTGAAGAGGATCTATTCCAAGATTCATTTCTTACTTTTCTCCCCCACCTCCTATTATTCTGAAGAGGATCTATTCCAAGAGCCTTTGGAGCTTGCAGTGGAGGACATCAAACTTATTACTCATCATTCCTATTAACTATCCTGCCACAACTATCCAAATCTAAGTACTTTTTGTTCCATGAATTGATTCTCACTAATTATCCAAATCTCACAAAATAAGCTCAAAATAAAGCATTTCCTCTTTCCAATTTGGCTAATGGTGGCAATTAGACTATATCCCATGCCTGCTAGCATTATTAAATTCGTAAAGAAAACACATTTGTTCGTACCAAGAAGAAAATGTGTTGATGCTCATCGACCACATAAGAGAATTAAAAAGAGGAAGTCATGTTTGAAACATATTAACTCCAACCTGACCAAGGATAAGCAAAGAAACCAAGAATCTTGGACTACATTAGTATTGCTTCAAACAATGCTGCTTGAGGTGGATATTCGGCACACCAGCTGGAATGTACTTAAGGAACTCATCTAGGTTTCAATGGCTTTTGAAGTCATTGCATCAATTTAGAGGAAAAACACAAAAAAGCAATAAGATTTGTATATGCTTTATTGGAACAAGAAGATAGGCATCCCCACAATGTTTGCTCTAAAGGCTATACATCACTTTCAATAAACTATCAAGTAACTTAGTAGACAGTTGTTTAAGTTATGATACTGTGACAAAAGACCAGATCTTTTACACCCACAAGCAGAAAAAACCAATACCCAAACAGGATTTATGACCATAGTGTACAATCAGATCCAAACCCATTACAACAAGTTACCTAATCTTCACAGATAGAACACAAGAAAGACAGAAAGATAAAGCATTGAAGGAAAGGGGGGTTAATAATATAAGAAGAAAAATCGTACCTTTTGGAAGCTGGAGGATGCAAGAAAGATAACAAATAAAACACCAAGAAAGATCAGAAGCCATCGAGGCTGCAATAAAACTGAGAACGCTCTACCCATCTCCTCTTTTCCTCCAAAAAGAAAAAATCAAGAATTTCAGCTGTTCTCTTCCATTATCAACCAATTAAACATTCCCTCCCTCAATCATTCATGTATGGGAGGCAATAATGGAAGTGGGGATATGGAGAAGTAGTGTCTAATTTATTTAATTTGGTTTTTAATTCAGTGGCAGCAGAATCTCAGAGGATGAAATTGTTGTTCTTGTTCAGCTTTGTCTACCCTGTTCAGTGTGCTGATTTGTATTTTGATTATTCACATATTAATTTTGGGTGTTATGTAGACTTTCTTGTTTTCTTCAGGGACTTTTTTCGCAAATTCATCTTTGGGCTAATGCAATGGAGGCCGAATCTAGAAAGAAATTGACAAATAGCCAAGCTTAAGACCGTTTCAAAATTATTTAAATTTTAGCCACTTTTTAAAATGAAAATACAAATTGGACAAAACTCACGTAACTAAAAAGGAATACACAAAGTTTTGCCTCAAAATGTTATTTCAAAAGGCAGCAACATATTAACAGGGAGTCCGTACACATTTGGGCTAATTTTAAAATAATCTGTGTTGGCTTTATTCCTATTCTAGTTTATCCATATATATGGGCTAATCTATGGGCCATTAACTATGTTTTTTCTCTATTCCTTTCAAGTTTATCATAGACAATGTACAGCAACTTCAGTTTAAATTAAAGATTTTAATAATCTTAATTAATACTCCAACTAGTCAATTGACTATTCAATATCCCACCAGTTTATTAGTAATCTTTTGTTTTCATTATGACTCCTAGTGGACTGTACTAATTTTAATTAAATTTATGGGATAATACATGTATATTAAAGAAAAATTTATGGAATATTTTTTACTATTATTTTTTGTAAAATTATAAATACATAATATACTTTATCTTTTT
>JAOTQJ010000001.1:37136647-37160348 GCA_025642045.1 Solanum sejunctum | reverse complement strand
TTAAAGAAAAATTTATGGAATATTTTTTACTATTATTTTTTGTAAAATTATAAATACATAATATACTTTATCTTTTTGAAAATATAAAAATTCACTAAATGAAAGGGTAAATATGAAAAAAAATTTAAACATTTTCCTCAAACTTTAAACAATTCAAATATTTTGAACATTAAAAAAAACTCAAAAATTTAATTAATTTGAGACAGAGAAAGTAGCAAACAAACTTTTAGAAATTTGATATTAGTTTTTTTTTTAAATATTGATACAAATTAAGATTTATATTATAGCTAAAACTACACATTATATGTATGTGCGAGAGAGCAGGGAAAGAAGGTAATTTAATTAGTTGTTCTGATTACTTTTTACAAGAAAATAGAAACTGTTTTATTTTTTGAATTTTAGTTGAAAGATATCTTTTTCGAAAAATGAAGAAATATTATTTTAAAATTCTCATAAACATATTATATTTATGGTGAATGTCTATTATGTTAGGAATACTACTTGAAACCAGTTCAGTTTCTTACTTAGAGACCAAGTCAATTTTTTCCCTATAAATATAAGATTTTTTTCATTGTAATATACATCTGAATAATAGCAATAAGAAATTTTTTTTCTTCTCTCCTACTTTCTCTTTGTATTGTTACTTTATTCTTTGTATTATTTTATACAGTTAGGAGATGTGTAACTGGACCTATTTAATTTGAATGGATTGAGTTCACATTTTTCATGCCAAATTACTTTGGGGTGCAATCCAATTTAGTTTTATCTTCCATTGGATTATTTACGGGCTAATATGCAATTTAAATTGATCTATAAAAATTTATCAAGAAAAGATGAAAAAAGAAATTATTTAATATGTTAGATATTGAAAATTATTTAAACTTGATTAGAGTTACATATTAAGAAAAGAGATGTACATACTCAACGATGACAGAACCTGGTCTTATGTCGATGGAAATAAAGTTAGGTAAAGTAAAGATATTTATCACTAAATAAATGATGAATATAAATTTTAAGATCAAACCTTTATGAATAAATCATTTTTTGATACAAATGTTTTACTGCTATTTATCGCCTTCAAATATCGATGGGTTAAACAAAATAAAATAAAAGGTTTATTTAAATTTATAAAATAAAATATTGAAATAATTTGTCAAAATTAAATTACCAGTATGAATAAAACATAATAATCGAAGGGGCAAAAGACTCTATTAAATCAAAGAGATCAAAGATCCTCATATCATTATTATTTTCATTTGTCGAATACTATATGGCATCGTGCGACTTAATGAGTATTTAAAAAAAAATTTAAAATTTGTGATTTGAAATAATTCTTATATATTTATATAGTTATAAATTATTTTATTAAAAATTTAATATTAAATTATTTTTAATTATAATAATATAATATTTTTTTTGAGATATATAAAAAAATTTGCCGCGGACGGAAGGGAGTATTATAATATTGAAATAATAGTAGCCAATTAGCACACGTTTTCTGTGTAGGATAAATCAAAGGTCAGAAACTAGCCTATAGTTTTTATAAAGCTGTTGTACTGTATAGGTTGTCCTTCTCATGCAACTTGCATAAAATCATCAATATGGAAATCAAAGTTATTACTGTAATTCAAAAGTTCAATCCACTTGGTTTAAATTTAATTACTACTCCGTATGTTGTTTCAATTAACAGTAGTTCACCTGTTAATTCAAATGTCATTTTCATTAATTATCACTACATTAATGCCTTTACAGATATTTTTGTAAGGTCTTTCTTTTTCAAGATACACTTTTAGTAAAAATATTTGAATCCAAAAAGTAAAAAAAACATATTATATGCCTTTTACTGTTTAAACAACAATAACATTACTCAGTAATATCTCACAAGTAGAGTCTGAGAAGGGGAGATTATATGCAGACCTTACCGCTACTTCAGAGAAGTAGAGAGGCTGTTTCCTAAAACCCTCAACTCAAAACTCATTAGTAAAAGTGTTCTACTGTTTAACATTATCTAAAATATTGAGTATCCTTGATTTAGGAAATTAAGATGTTCACTGCCCATACTAAGAAGGACAAGGTATCTTATTTATTTTGGTATAAAAAAAATAATTAATAATTTTTTTGTAATTTTTTAATATTTAAAATTTTATTTTAAAATATCAAATTAATTCAATTGAGTTGACTATGAAAAATAATCAAATTGACTTGTGAAATATGCGACATAATAACTAAAAAAAAATTACTTGTTACCTTTTTATTAATTTTCTGTTAATATTTTTTCAAATAAGTTTTTTAGATAAAAATTTTTCAAAAACAAACTCTTTATATAATTTGTATATATTTTATCTTTATCAGACTCTATTAATAAAATTATATTAAATATATTATTATTATTGTTGTTATTGTTATTTTTGATAAATAGGTAAGCATAAAACGATGAATTTCCATGATTAAAAATATTTAAAATTATACTTACATGATTGAAGTTAAAAAATATACGTCTGAGAAATTTTATTTCTTGAAACAACAAATTCATTTTTGGCAGCTACATTGGGTTAGTGGCTAGTTGAGAGTAAAGCTGAAAAGACGAAACAGTCCCCGAATTAAGTGGAGCCTACAAAAGAAAAAGAAAAATTAAAGACGTCATTTTCGGTTCTGTCAATTAGCATGGGAAAAGAGCAATAGCTGTAACAACGACGGATAAATACAAAAAATTGTAACACTTCACACGAATCACGACGATCATTTAAAGATGTGGTATAAAATTAATTAGTATATATTATAATATAAAATTAAATTAAAATTTTAAATAAATATATAATTTAAATTTCACATAAAATATTTTAAATATGTCATCAAGCTTTAAAAAAAGTTTATTTATGTCACATATCAAAAATTAACTCAACTATACCATTATTGTTCAAGAAAAGATATGTTATTATTTTTTACAATAATTTTGCAAAACTAATTTTTACACGTGACATATTTTAATAAGGCCACAATATTACTTTTCTTTTTTTAAAAAAAAGCTAAATTATAAATTATATTAAGAAAAAAGAAACCCAAATAAAATCCACCCCGAATGAGTTAGCGAGATTTATAATTTGTTATAAGAACGGGAGATTACTGGAAGTCGAGTATGAAAAAAATAAAAGCAAAGGAATGAAATAAATAGAAAAGAGTGATAAGTTACTACGCTTTCTAATTTTCAAGAAAGATATTAACATCCTAGTGAAGAGTACATTTATAAGAATGTCATGCTCGTTTGCAAAACATGAAAAGATATTATCTCTAGAATTTTTTTCATCGAGCAATATTTTAGCAAATTAAATCAAAGTAAGTGATACAGTTAGAATTCAAAAGACATATTAAAGCAAAATAAATAAAAATTTGTATAAAATAGGTTATGTATAAAAATTTATTTTGTAAAATCACTATTAAAAATTAATAATATGAATAAGTCTATCTTTTAATAGTAATAATATAGATGACTCAAATTTTTAATAAATAATATAAATAATTTTTTTAAAAAAATTTAATAACATATTTAAATCTTTCCTCATTAATTAAATTAGTATAGAGGGGGTAATCTTTAATGACTTGGAATCGACGGCCCTAAAATATCTAAGCATTCTGTGGATCTGAGGAAGACAGGCTGTCACTCCGTTATGCACCGTACATATATTCAAAATTTATTATTTAATCTGATAAGCAGTCTGAAACACGCCTGCACCGTTTGTTGGATTTTTAATGAAGAATTTGGACTTAAGTGTGTTTGTTTTATGTAGATTAAAATATATGAATTTATGTACAAAATTTAATATTGTAAATATCAATATATTGGTATATGAAAATACGATAACGAAGACTATTTATCTTTACTATATCAAACATATATGATTTATCTTTATTTAAAGTTTAATAATTATAAATTAAAATATATCAAAAATTTTGATGATTGATAGTGATTAATAGTATTGATTGTGTATAAAGTGTTGATTCTGATGATCATCGATGAATAATTTTATATAAAATCTAAATGAATCAAATTCAATAAAAATAGATAAATAATTCTTAAAAAAATTATGCACCTAATAATTTTTAACTCATGACTTCACTTAAAAGGAAATAAATAGACCCTTACACAATACACCACCATTCACGCATTTTTTACGATCTTCAAAATTTGTCTTATTATATATATTTTGAAGTTGTTTAAATTCATATGCAACAAACTTCTAAGTTCTCTTTCAACTTTAATAACGAGGTAGTAGTTTACTAACTTATTCTTTCTTGTTCTGGATTTGCATTATGCACTATAATATTATCACTCAAATTTAATTAAATTTCCATAGGGAATGAATTTTGGAGTTAGGAGAAGTTTGTGTCACTGTCTCACTTCGGAATTAATTAGTTAAATTTTAACTTTTAGAACTTTAAATTTATATATTTTTGAAAAATCATATTTCTAACTCAATGTATAGGATACTATCAATAAAACTTTGATGTTTTTTCAATTGTATATGCTTAGAGTGCATAATTATATTTGTAATTCATCAAGAATCGTGATTGAATTGGATTCTTTGGTAGCTTAAATATTTTTTAAAATAAAGCAAGCAGCACATGTTATAGTTCAGCTGTCGGTTGGTGTTTTCGGATTTTGGACATAGCAAAAAATGTGCGATGCCGTATAAGTTTAACTTATAAGGCAGCTGCCTTATTAAAGAAACGCAGCTTATCAACAACTTGTGTGCCAAATTTGCTTTACATTATTTGAGTGATTGGATTTTTAGCAAACAAATAACTTATCGACAACTTGCCCACCAAATTTACCTTTATTTTAAATCACGTTTCTTGCTTCTTTCTTTTTTAATCATTCCACTTGAATGATAGTCTTTTATCATGCAGGTATGATGTGATAATATATTTTTTTAAAGAAACCTTTTGGTCATATTATATACCAATGTTAATATACTCATAAAATAATTTCACAAGTTAATAAAGTCTATAAAAAGTAAAATATATATAGATTTTTATCATTATTTCATTGAAATACAAAAATTATTTTTAAAAACTTTTAATTGAAATATAACAATTTCAAATACAATAATAAAAATATAACACGTCACACGAAAATAATATAAAGTCTATTGGAAAAAAATAGTGTCACAATACAACATACCAACACCGTATACATTCAAGTAAATTGAAAACCAAAAATATCATACGGAAGAAGTAGCTGAAAGGTCCCTAATATGAATAATATATCACGTCAAATTACTGCATGTGACTTTCAAATATTACTTCCTTGATGTAGGAATTATATTTTCCCATGCTATATTATTCTATCGGTTATTATATCAAAATTTATCAAGTCTTTTTAAGTTGTCATTTTTTTCACTTAGTAATAATAAGAATATTTCATGTTTATGACATGCATTATATGGGATGAACTGAAAATGAAAACATCTCATATGAATTAGAACATAAAAATATACACACAATTTTAATCATCGATATAAAATATAATAGTATAAATTGTTTTGAATAATTTCAACAAAATTGTTATTAATAGGTGATACATGATTGTGATAAATCAAGTTGTTCATGGCGCAAAAGTCAAAACAGTTTTATGGGATGTTACGTCCCACGGTTTTGTAGAAAAGTTGTTGTAATTACGAAATGCCGTCCAAGTTGACAATTAACTATTTAAACAGATCATCTAAACCCATTTAAACTCCATTTCTTCGTTTTATTATTTCACGTCTTATTTTAATTGTCACGTATATTAAAATAATTATATTAAAATAATTTTAAATTTAGATAATTATTTTTCAATTTTGTCTTTAGCGTTATTTGTTTTAGAATTAAAAAGTATATATATATAGATAAAAGTTTAATTATTTATATTAGTTAAACGACATTTTAAATATTATCTTCTTAAACATTATGTTAAACTTTGTCATGATAATTAGAATTGAACGAAAGGAGTAAAATTAATTTAATTTGTATAGAAATTGTTTGGCTGCTAGATAGTTACTCCACGTACATTAATTAGGCATCTGCACTCTTTTAATACTGAAGTAGATATACCATATCAAGAAAATGTTTATCATTTATAGTAATAATGAATTTTTTGGATAAATACTTATAATACAAGCTTAATACATATTACAAAAAAGATATTTGTTAAACATATATAATACGGGTTCTTTTGAGGAATAATATCACACACTTTAACGCATATTGTATCAATTTCTTATTAAACAAGTACAAAATATTTTCAAACACTTAATATATTTATATTGCACATATAATTTCTATTTAATACAAGTGCAGATTATTATAATATTTGTTTTTTTAAAAAGTATTTGCACAAATTATTTAATCATTATTAGGAGTAGGCCTAATTAATCTATGGGATATAGGAGTAGCAGTGAGACTAAAAGTCAAAATCAAAGGGAAGGGACCCACAATAACAACAATAACATATCTAGTGAAATCTCACAAGTGGAGTCTGGAGAAAGTAACTTGTACGCAGACCTTACCGCTACCTCATAGAAATAATGAGACTATTTCCAAGGGAAGGGACGCACAATATATATTGTTAATTACTAGTATTATGAGTTAAATTTCACTGCTATGGTATGTTTACACATATTCAATATTAAATATCTTAAATAACACTCAAAATAAAAATGAAAGTGAAGGGTATAATAATTGATGTTCAGTACATATTGGTCCAAAAACCACGATAACACAGTGCAATCCGTACCTTTACTCATTCGTCACATCAACGATAACAATTCTTCTAAAGTCCTCCATCGTCATAGTTTGGTAATTTTATCATAAATTTAAATTAATAAAATTTTAAAATAAATATTAAATATAAAAAAACTAGAAAAAAAATTATGAGAAGATGCAGTTTTCTTTTGGTGTGCTCGATGGTTAGAAAATATAAGTTATTTATTTTTCTTTTTTTATATTTGATATGTAAAAGAAGTATTATTTTGTATATTATCTAAATTATAGTCCTATATATGAAAGGTGGTAAAGATGAGGCTACGCGATAGGGTTGAGGATGAGGTTTGAAGAGGACATAATTAAATAATTAATGTAAAATGACTAGTTTATTTATTTGTTCTTCTTTTGTTATTCAGAATTCATTTTGTAATTTTCAAAAGATAAATTTTTTGACCACTCAAATAAAAACAAAAAAGTTAAAAATTCTCCAAAAAATATTCTCTCCCAACTTTTGTGTTGGTTCAATTTCTTTTCTTTTGAGTAGTCGGTCATGTTGATCCATGCTATATTGTTGAGGTAACATATATTGCTGATTACATGTAAACTGTGAATAGTAATTAGTTTATTTTTACATTTTATAAATGGAGGATCATCAGTGCATAAACTATATTTCCTTGGAAAATATATGTATAAACACTCTCTTTTATAATATATCATATTAAATTATGTACTATGTTATATTTTTTATATTATTTTAATAAATAAATAAATATAATTTTAAAATACACGCAAATATTTATATGTAGTTCTAGCATCTATAAATTTTTTTCCCGAAATTTATATGATCTACCTACGTGTAGCAAAAATGCAGTACGTAATCTTCTTCAAACGATTTTTCACCTCAAATGTAAAAAGAATTTTTATATTTTTTAGAAAAAGAAAAACTGCAAAAGCGATGGGCAATTCATATGTGTCTTCGTAGAAACAACAGTCAGCAACTTGACAACAACAAAATTTAATGAAAATAAAATAAAAGTCTCTAAAGTAATTCTCTATATAATAATCAATACTTTTGCCTCTTCGAATCAGATATTTCGAACCAAAAGTCTCTGTTTCCCTAAAGAATCTTTTTCATTTTTCGGCTTTCGTTGAATCAATCCTTTGTACACTGATGACTTTTGTATTTAGTTACAATTCCCCCGTCGGAAAATGGCTGGGCTTCGTCGCCGCCGTTTGGGTACAAGCTATTTCCGGCAACAATTACACTTTCTCAAACTATTCTGACGCTTTAAAGACTTTAATGGCACTTACTCAGCTCCAATTAAACAACCTCTCAGTCGCTAAGGATATTGGGAAAGCGTTCGGGATACTCGCCGGACTTGCGTCCGACCGTCTATCGACTCCGGTAATTCTTCTCATTGGAGGAATTGAAGGTTTCATTGGTTACGGTGTTCAATGGCTTGTCGTTAGCGGTATAATTAAACCTCTTCCTTACTGGGTCATGTGTATATTTTTATGCATGGGAGGTAACAGTACTACATGGATGAACACGGCCATATTAGTTACTTGTATAAGGAATTTCAGGAAAAACAGGGGACCTGTAACAGGAATTTTGAAAGGATATGTAGGATTGAGTACTGCAATATTCACCGATATTTGTTCGGCGTTATTTGCTAGCGATCCTTCTACTTTCTTACTCCTGCTTGCCATAGTTCCTTTAGTCGTTTGTCTCACGGCGATTGTCTTTCTCCGTGAAATTCCACCTTCCTCAACTTCCGTAGAAGAAAAGGAAGAGGTCAAATACTTCGGCGTCATTAACGTAATCGCCGTTATTATAGCGGTTTATTTGTTAGTATTTGACATTTCCGGCACTCATGGCAAAGTTTTTTCACAAATATTTGCTGCTATACTTCTAGTGCTTCTAGCATCGCCTTTGTTCATTCCGATTCACCTTATGGTGAAGAGTTTCATCCGTAAAAATTCAGAAACTATAGACGTTGAAGGGAATAACAATATTGTTGAGCCATTACTGGGCGTTGAAGAAACAGTTACAGAGGAAGTGGAGATCAAAAAGGAGGTTGTTGTAGTGGAGGAGGAAAATGCGGTGCCAGTTGTGGCGGTGGAGAAAAGGCCACCTGTTATTGGAGAAGATCACACGATTTTCGAGGCAATGAGGACTCTGGATTTTTGGATTTTGTTTGTATCATTTCTATGTGGAGTCGGAACAGGTTTGACTGTGATGAACAATTTGGGGCAAATGGGATTAGCTCTGGGATATGTTGATGTTTCCATTTTCGTCTCTCTCACCAGCATTTGGGGATTTTTCGGGCGCATTATTTCCGGTTCCGTCTCCGAATACTTCATCAAGTAAGTTTACTGGAACTATAATAATTAAACTGGTTATTCACTGGACCAGGTAACTCTAGTTCTTGTTTCTAGTTACATCTTTTCTACTTTTGCAGCTTGATTTAGCTCCCATTTAATCATAAATATTGAAGTTAAAATTTGAATTGTTTAAGTTGTGTTTG
The DNA here is from genome assembly GCA_025642045.1 of Solanum sejunctum. NCBI lineage: Eukaryota > Viridiplantae > Streptophyta > Magnoliopsida > Solanales > Solanaceae > Solanum > Solanum sejunctum. The sequence goes on along the minus strand of JAOTQJ010000001.1, from coordinate 37,151,079 downwards.
AATATAAATTTTACTTGAGATTTTGTGAATGAAATTCCTAAGCATATCTATTTCTGGAAACTTAAACCAATTTTAAGTTTAGATTCTCGAAATCAAAGATAACTTTTTAAAAATGATTTCAAAATCTGTGGTCAAACGGGCAACTCAGCATGTGTTGCTTTAAATTTACTTCTACTTCAGTGACTTTAAAGCATCTGTTCTGCATTTTCACTCTCTTTTAACATCATTTCACGCATCCGTATTCACCTTTGGTTAATTGGCTGAAATAGGACATCTGAACTTTAGATGCACTTTAAGGTAGGTTTTGTTGAGATCCCTTTTCCGCAAGTCTTTTTGTATCTATAGAAAAAGAGGGAGGGGGGATTTCCTCAAAAAGCAACCTATGTTAAACTTAAATTATTATTTGGTTGAAAGAAATTGGAATTTAAGGGAAGAAAGACAGGACATATGGCATTTGATTGAGCCTTCTGTCATGCCCTTCAAATTTATCTTTTCCCTTCTAAGCTAAATGGCTTAACTTTAATGTAGTCAATAGTTAAATAACATATGTAAACTTCATATATAGTACTATATGCATATAGTGTCACTATTTTCATAAAAATCTCCTCATTCATGTTTTTTAAAAATCAAAGCGGTAATGATTTAGTAGTTTTAAACTTACCAAGAAGATCTCCACCTCAACCCACTAATTAAGTCGACGAGGACTTCTCTTTTTGACGGGGTAAATTGGTGGGACATAAATTTTCTGACTTTCATGTACACTGAAAGTTTCTCTGGGAAAGAAGTTAGAAAAGTCTATTCCTTTATGAGGGAACTTGCTTATGTAAACTATATGTTTAATAGATTTTTCTATTATCAACATTTTCAACAAGATCTAAGAAAGGTTAGAAAATGGAATATATTTAATACCACCACTAATTATTTATTGTATAGCAATAGGCTTTTCTGAGGAAAGTTCCAAGCTATAATATATTTTAATCTTCACTGCTTCAAATCTTGCGAAGAAGTCATGGACCACACTTGTCTTTTATTTTCCTTCCCATTCCCATCAACTTCTGACCAATAGAGATGGCTTCTGAGAAAGTACTTCTTTAGTTTGAAAAAAATTCGCTTAATTCTCCAACTTGGACGGTCAACATACGATATTTTTATAGCATCAAGAATTTTGTTTGAATATATTTGTCTCCTTTAAATAGTTTAGGGAGAAAATGACCCCTTTTACATCCAAGCTGGAGCCAGGGGTGGACCTAGGTAGGTGCCAGAACCCACTGGGGTAAAAATTATATTGTAAGGTAGATTTGTACTAATTTTGATCTACCTAAATCAAAGAAAACATATAGCCTAGTGATACTAGCCTGTCCAACTTGGATATTAATTTTGTACTTTGCACTCTAGTACTGACCGGAGCAATCGTTAGTGGGGAAGGTTTTTATTGATACTTGGTTAAGAAGGTTATTTTGGGCTACTTATTAGTGGTAAGGGGAGTTTTCTACCAAATATGAAATGGAGGGCAAATTTGTGTACATTTGAAAAGTAATGCAATGTTAACCTCAAATCCCAGCTAGTGAAACAATAGGCTTACTACAGGGTCGCATAAAATTTTGTGCAGGCCACTGATACTGATGTTAATTTCCTTATTTGCAGGAAAGCAGCACTGCCAAGGCCAATATGGAATGCGGCTTCACAGATTCTGATGGCTGTTGGATACATCTGTTTAGCAATGGCTATGCCAGGATCACTCTACATTGGCTCTATTGTAGTTGGAATTTGCTATGGTGTTCGTCTTGCTATCTCTGTTCCAGCTGCTTCCGAACTCTTTGGTCTCAAATATTACGGTCTCATTTATAATGTCCTAATTCTCAACCTTCCACTCGGCTCATTTCTCTTCTCCGGTTTGCTTGCGGGTTTGTTATATGATGCTGAAGCTACAACAACTGCAGATGGTGGTAACACTTGTGTAGGTGCTCACTGTTACAGGCTTGTATTCATAGTTATGTCTATAGCTTGCATCGTTGGGTTCGGCTTGGATATTTTGCTAACGATTAGAACCAAGAGCTTATATGCAAACATTTATGCAAGCAGGAAAGCCAGGAAGACTACATTGTCTTGATCAATTGCTTGTGAGGTCAAGTGGCAGGATTAGAAGGAAATGTCAATTACCTGATGATACCCTGTCACTTGCTCTTGTACGAGTAAATCTGAATTCTTTGTATGATGCTAAGCTTGTAAAACTATCGAAGTGGAATTTTTACCATGTTAATACGAAACAAAAATTATTTCTCATTGATTTGTCAACAAGTACTATAATTTGACTATCCATGACAGCCCACAACATAATAATTTCACGCAGGATGGATTTTTTTTTTAGTTCTCTTTTCATAAAATATTTATTATTTTAAATTTATTCTTTAAATATATCATATTTAAAAAACATTTATCATCTATGAAAATTGTACTTGTAATTCTGAGTTCAATACCAATTTTACAACATGGGAACCCAGATTTAGCAATATCATTCTGTCCTAGGAACAAGAATTTACAAAAAGGTACCTTCCAGTTCTCCCCCGAATGGAGGGGAAAGTAGTGTCGGAGGATGTTTCTTCCTCCCTGAAAGGCCGAGTTGATGCATCTGCTATGCTAGGTAACCTGGAAAAACTTCCCTTCCCTTTTCTGGCATTTGGACCGATCTCCTCTATCATACACTTCCAACCATCTATAGGCCTTCTCCGACTAAATATATGAGTTTTAATAAAACTGGTAATCTGCACAATCAACATTTATACAGCATAAGAAAAAAGACCAAACAATAGATCATGATGTTTCACTATCCAATCTCAGAACCTTGTGTATCCAGTTAACATTCTTTACTAAATTGCTATCATCCAGTAGTGAATAGAATTACAGAGCAACAGCTAGTACTTCGTAGGTGTTTTTTTTTTCTTAAAAAAAAGAATGAAAGACATAAATTTAAAAAAGCTATCTAGCATAGGCAAAAGACTATTTTTTAAAAAGTATCGATAACTGCAGTGTTCGGGTCAACTTGTGATCATCTAGACTAATTCCACGGGACACTTAGTTCAGTTCAATTATTGAATAACTCTATCCTCCAAGGCTTGAACAGATGAAAAGAGATCACCTAGAATTTTGTCTCTGCGTCTCATGGTTCTCGACCCACTTCATCGACCATTAGGCCACTCGTTTGGGAGCTAGGCAGAAGAGAGAGTTCAAAATGAGGTCTATCAGACATAACGTAAACATGCAGCTATATTCCTGTCTACAAATAACTCACTTGTCGACATCAAGTACCATAAAATCCTGGAATTGCGCAACAAGCCAACAACTGGCAAAGGAAGTGTGGAACTGAGCTTAGAGGACATGACATTGGAGGATAAAGTATCTCATCAAGCTTGAATAGTTGGAGAGTGAAGATTCGTGAAAAAAGAAGGTGCCAAGCCATGCTACTGACCAAGGTATCCACCAGCCACTGATTTTATTGATCATACTAGGATTATAAGGCAAGGTAAACATACTCAGTGAATGATGTAAAGCAAGGACTGAATACAGAGCATGGACTAGCGATCAGAAATGACTAGCTCCACAGAGAATGATTACCACCAAAAATGTGGACCTCCAAAGAAGATGAATAGGAAGGAGTTTCAGAGGCTATATTTGGTTAAGAAGACTTGTTGAGGACACTTGTCTACACTTCACTAGTAATGGAGAACAAAAGCTTTTTCCCCCGAGTATACAATGCTCAGAGGACATACCGCATTGATGACCTCCATAAAGTGGAAGTAGTAGTAAGACAGAGATAGACCGACGAATGTGGTAGTGCAACTTATGGAAACCTCTATGCAGAGAGATCCATTGAGATATGCAAAATAGAGGTGTCCCAATCCCTTTACAAGAAAAAGCTTGAGTGACTAGAAAAGCCCATCTCAGAGGAAAATGCAGTATTGGAGATTTGGATCTACAATGCAAGAGGAAGAGGCTCCAAAGATCAGAGAGTTTTGCTTTTGCCTACATGGCAGAACATTCAAGTAGCCCTCCACCATTTTTAGTTATAAAATAGAAGATTTTAATAGAACAACAATTTGTGCCTTGCCCCAAGAACCAATGGAGCGCGTGGTAGAGGAGATTGTAAGCTTATTATTTGGCTTGGTTTTTCATCTTCTTTTTCATTTCATAAACTGTTGTGGAAGTGATTTATCCAAAAACAAATATTATGAAAGTTAGGCTAATGACTGAAATTCTATCACTCCTTCAGGTTCAATGTCTTCATCAAAGACATGTCCTGGATGCTCAACAGGAAAATACACATCTAGTTTGACTCTTGCAATATTTGGACGAGTTAGCTGTTTTTGTTAATATGTAGCACAATCTTGCCCCACTTGGTCTGTGCTGTTAAAAGGATCTGGATACCTTTCTTATCAAAGGAAACAGATAAAAGGGAAAGAAAAAAGGGAGGATCTTAGCAAACTAATATGCTTGTCGGAAAAAGACATATTTCTAACCAACGCTAACAACGAGTTTGTCCAGCAACCAAACTTGACTTTTTTAAAATGGGATTTTCTCCACAAACCCGGAATGCAATTCGGCGTTCAAATTCTTGGACTAAGATATCTTCTTCTCTTTGTGACATCTCCCATCTTGTGTTTTTGGAGTTGTTTCCCAGCCATCAGGATTGTTTTTGAACTCAGAAGTCGTGTTTGAATCATCATTAGGTGAGTAAAAAATCCTAACAATTATACAGAGCGTAGTAACATTAACAAGATATGGCAGGTGGTCCTGGTATAAATGTTAGCCTGGCAAGTTATTTATCATCAAACTACAATGTTGTTACACCCACAAACGAAGTGGAAGAGCAACACAACAGACAGAAAACAGCATAAATCAACCAACAGCATGGTAAAGGAAACAATCAGTATTTTTTGACGAATTACTAAAAAGTAATTCCGTACCATCTTGTTTGATCATACATTCATATCAGCGTGATATTAGACCAAATAGTAGATCTAACATTACCCAAGTATCAAAAGACATTAGCCAAGAATAAAATTAGCATACTTCAACACCATGCTACTCATCTAATCTATCAATATAAGTCTATTACTTGCAGTTTGCTTTCATCATGAGTCTCTTCAAGGCAATGTTTTAGTATAGGTAGTTGAAAAACTTGTGTCTCGCCAAAATGAAGATATGCTTCCCCTTATAGGCTGTGCCAAGATTCTTATATAGGAAAAGAGGTCCTTAGCACTGGGTTTTACCAAATGGCTCGTACAGCACATGCATGAAAAAGATTTCAAAATATCTTCACATAACAGACTTCAACTTATCAATTCTAGATCCGCCTCTAAATTAACCATTAAAACTCATAATCACATGCAAACTAGTTGAAGATCTGACTGCAATTTAATTCAAATCCACATCAATGATCAACTATGCCTCAATACAAACTCTTCATGGTCAGTTATAGGCCTCGAAACATCCATAAGCACAGTCAATCACCGTAAACCTATGGGAAGAAAAGAAAAGAAAACTACTTAACCTGAAAAAGAAAGATAAAAGACTATGCCTGATTCCTAAACTATTTGGGTTCAACTATGAGCTTTCCATATCCATAAACACAAATTTATCTTGATCAAGGATCAACTAACACTGACAATTATATCAATTAATGGAACACTCTGCCGCAGCTTGAAACTAGTTGGAGTTGACCACATGAGTCTTTTCTATCCATATGCAAAATCAATGACCTATTATGCCTCAATTCTAAACTAATTGGGGTCAATGTATCCTCTTATGCCACTATAAAACATATTCATAAAGTTCAAACCAAAAATCAAATAAATAACATTAAAACGGCAACTTTGAACAAAAAAAGAAAAAGGAGATCATATTCCGAGCAGCTATCCAGAAGCTTTCCGATATCATCAGCATTGCCGCTACCACCGATAGAATCTCCTAGCTTAGCCTCTTCCATCTTCTCAATCTCCTTACACCACAAACCCGCATGTACTCTCTGCTGCTTCAACCTATAATCCCTCTTTATATTATCCAAACTATAAAGCGAACTTTCCTTTTCGTTCATATTTATGCCCTGTTCATTATCCCTACCATTGTTCTGCAGCTTCCCCTTTCTTAAGTGCCAATTCTCATCCATGTCCTCCACAAAGACTTTAGTTTCCGCATCGATTTCCGGAACCCTAGGCTCAATTTGGGTATATTTGGCAGTGTTCTTGCTGGTGTCGTCGGGAAGTGCAAAATTTACGTCGGTTTCCCACGGAGCTCGACTCTTTCCAGAAAGATCGTCGGGAAGCCACGCAGCTTCCCATGCGTCGTTCCACTCGTCGTTCCCGCTTTTGGTCGACAATCGCCGGCGGACGGCGATGGAGAAGGTGGGGCTTATGAAGGTTTTTTGGAGAAAGGTGGATGAGAGTTTGCGGGTCGGGTTATTAGGAAATGGTCTGGATGCTCTCAACTCACCAGGCAAGTGAAAAGGACTCGAGGGGAAAAGAATTTTTAAGAGAAATAAAAAATCCTAGTAATAAGGTACTTACGAAAACAAAAGGGAAAAATGCTCGTAAATATCATTTACGTACGAAAAAAGACTCATAAATATTATTCTTTCACCTTTGAATTTAAAAGTACTCTTAAGATTTATTTTTTAATTCAAACATATCCTCAACTTAATATAAATATTTAGGTTAATTTTAATTTCTTAAAAATTCATGTGATATTTTCTCATTGGTCATATGTATTCATAATAATTCAAATCAGTCAAACATTTAAAAATTATTTTTTATTATATTTTCGATTTATTACACTTTTTCTATAAATCTTCTTGTTGATAAAAATTACTTATTTTATTTTTTATTATGTTTTCAGTTTATTATAGTTTTTCTATAGATCTTCTCGTTGGTAAAAATTGCTTATATACCCATGTAACATAAATATACATTATGCTACTTTTATTTCCAACAGTTGACGTCAAATTGGTCATAGGTTTGATTAATTACTAGTATAATTTTTCAGTTAGTTATCATGTTCTTCACAAAACTCCTAACTTCATTTCTTTATAAAAAATAAAATAAAAAAATTCTAAGATTTTCAAACCATATACGTCAAACTAAAGAGCATGTCATATTACTTCTTGATCATTTATAAAACGTTTGCCGATATGTATTAGTGTTATCAGTCTTTTTTTCAAAAAAAGTATTAACAGTTATATATCATTACAATAATATAAATATTCATGACTTATTTTAGATCATAAATATAAAAAATAGTATCATTCTTTAGTGTAATCGCGCCACAAATAATTATTACAGAAATTGAAAGAGAGGTAGTACATCAAATTAAAGAGTTAGATTTATTTTTTAATAATAAATTGAAAGAGTTTTGGAACCTATGTTTCCACTCAAATAATGTGATTACTCCATACTGCATTCTGGCGTCATAAACTACAGGCTTCTTGTCATTCTCTTCATATTTTATAGAAAGAAGTGAAATTAATTACGGTAAGTTGAGTACTATAAAGCTTAGAAATAACCTCAGAAAAATTCTAATAGTCCAAGGAACAATTTCCAAATACATTCCAAAATTACTAAATAAATGTATTCAATCATGTGATTGGTCACGGAGATACTTAGAATACAGACCTATTGTTGGATGTCTCATGTAACCTGTGGTGCACATTTAACTTTACATGAAATTTCATTTCCTGTAAAACTTTGAGGCATTTTATTTATTGTAATGGTTTTTCAAATTTGTGTTGTTTTAATTGGGTCTGTTGAGAGAAAAATGAAGTGGTTTTGACTCATCATAGGACTCTTTCACAGCATACTTCCCTCATTTGCTTCTTATGGTATGGCCTTGAAATAAATTTTTTAAAAGTAACATGGATACTCTTAATTATGTTAAATTGATTTGGGAATGTTATTTTGATGCAGAGGAGCCTATTTATGATCACTGAGGTGACATTTTTGTTATTTTTTCCTTTTATCTTGATCATCGCGTTTTAAGTTACTTAATTTCTTCTGTTTTAGTGTAAATCAAGTCCAGAAGACGCGTTTTATAATGGTGGGATTACTAGACAATTGAAAATTAATGAACGAAAAAACCGCCACCTTCTTAATGTTACTCGTTCTATCATGTTTAGTATGCATGTTCCCAAAACCTACTGGTCATATGCTGTTACTACAGCTGCATACCTCATTAATCGAGTCCCCTCACAAGTTCTTGATTTTAAGACACCCATTTCGCTCCTCCCACAGTCTTCTTTACCCACTTCCCTACCTCTGCGAGTATTTGGTTGTGTGTGTTTTGTCCACAATTCTAACCCATCGTTATTTTTTCCTTTTGTCTTGATTATCGCGTTTTAAGTTACTTAATTTCTTCTGTTTTAGTGTAAATCAAGTCCAGAAGACGCGCTTTATAATGGTGGGATTACTGGACAATTGGAAATTAAGTCATTCGATCTGAAACTGATTCCTATAGTTTTGTCCTCAACGATCTCTCAGGCGATAGCATCTATAGCTTCTCCAGTTAAGTTGTTGCAACTGAAATTTCATCACTTAGGCATCTATTTTGTTGCAAAGAATATGTACTCATCGGGGCACTACAAACTTGTATTAATCAATCGTCGTGTTTATTATTAGGTTGGGTGAAGATATTTATGCCAGATTCAGCTGTGATAAAGGCAAGCATAAAAACAGCTAATGGTATAGTTAAGTCATTGCTAGGTCTGGATGCTGGTCATTTTTAAAGGGTGGATTTTTCTTGATTCGCCTTCTTCTTATGCAATACTTTATTTTTCCAGGTACATGTTAATACTCGATAACTTCAGGTTTTGAGTTAATATTTCTGTAGTTGTTTGAGTGCTGCAAAATTGGTGCAGAGATCAGATAAGGCAAAGTAAAATATCTCGCTTGCAGCCATTTACTTATCAGCAATGGAGAAAAAACCAACAAGACATGATCGATAAAGTAAACTCCTGAAACTCTATGCTACTCAAGATTGTATCCATTATCATGTAAAAGGCTTTTAGCATCTTAAGTTTTATGGTAAACTTTATGAGTTTATTGACCACGCGTGTACTTCTGCTAAATTCAACCTCTAGGAAAGAAAATGCACCGCGATTATACACATATCGGATGTGCAAGGAGAAAGAGTGCCAGGAGCATCTATCAGAGTTGAGCAAGTTCATAGAGATTTTCCACTTGGTTCTGCTATATCAAAGACAATTCTTGGAAATCCAGCATATCAGGTAACATTCTGACTAACGTGAAGTTGATTCGTTACAAGCACATGGCTCTGTTTATTATCAGTTTCAACACTTGTAGCCAAATACACAAGTCATTTTCAGTACTTTAAAAAGAGTTTTTAGTATAAAATTTGCTACAGACATGGTTTAAAGAGAGGTTCAATGCCGCGATTGTTGAAGATGAACTCAAGTGGTATTCAACAGAACCTCAACAAGGAGAAGTGAACTATACTATACCTGATCAAATGCTGGACTTCTTCCGAAAGAACAAAATCATTGACAGAGGGCACAACATATTCTGGGAGGATCCGAGATACACTCCTTCATGGGTTCGACATCTAACTGGTCCTGAGCTAAAATCAGCAGTTAACTCCAGGATACAGAGTTTGATGAAAAAATACAAGAATGAATTCATTCATTGGGATGTCGACAACGAAATGCTTCATTATGATTTCTACGAACAAAGAATTGGCACCAACACAAGTCTTGAATTTTTCCAAACAGCACAACAGTTGGACCACTTAGCCAAATTGTTTATGAATGACTATAATGTTGTAGAAACTTGCAGTGACATGAATTCTACAGGTGATGCCTATAGTTCCAAATTGAGGGATTTAAATCAAGTTGGAGTATTTATGGATGGAATTGGCCTAGAAGGACATTTTACAGTACCAAATCCTCCATTCATCAGAGCAGCTTTAGCCAAATCGGCTACACCAAAACTTCCTATATGGCTAACAGAAGTTGATATCAGCAAGAATCTTGATAAAGAAACTCAGGTAAGGGTACTTCAGCTCTTTAGCAACTCTTTAGTTTCAGCTTTCCACGTAACATATTTAAAAACACAAGACCGAAGGAAATTGTGGTACATCCAACATATATTTGCTTTCTTAAACTTCTAAAACCTGACAAACAAATTGAATCCAACGAGTAACACTTTTTGTGAAACTGATGGCAGGCTAGATATCTAGAGATGGTTCTGAGAGAGGGATTCTCACATCCAGGTGTAAATGGAGTCATGCTTTGGGCAGCATTACATCCAAATGGATGTTATCAAATGTGTTTGACGGATAACTATTTTCATAACCTTCCTGCGGGGGTCATAGTTGATAATTTGCTTAAAGAATGGCAAACTGGTGTGGTGCATGGTGAAACTGATGAAAATGGTTCATTTGGCTTTTCTGGTTTTTTAGTTGACTACAAAATTACTGTCAGCTTTGGAAACAGAACAGCTAATTCAACATTCACATTATACCGAGGTGATGAAACCAGGCACATAAATGTTCAGTTGTGATGTATCTCAGTTTGTCTGTGCTTTGACTATTTCAATAGATGCTTTCTTTTATTTTCATAAATATTAATTTTTAAGTACTTTAAAACACTAATTTCTCAAAATTTTCAAACACTTTCATTAACCACCAGAACACGTGCTTCCTTGCAACCAAGTTATCTATGAGGTGTGTTTTAATATATAGCATGTATATATATGATAAAAATACTGACCATTAAAATATGAAACTCGCAAAACTATGTGGTTGGTTGAGTTAACCAAACATCTATCACTAAGGTTATATTTACCAAATAATTTGATCATTCTTTAGTTCTAATATAGTATCATAATTCATAGTACATTATAATCTTTTATATGACTTTGCAAATCAATCAGATTCCTGGTAAAGTGACGACTACCTTCTCCATCTTCCATCTTGTACAAACAACAGATGTCTTTAATTTTTAAAGAATCCTATATCTGACAAAATTGAGTTAATGATGATAAAAAAAAAAAAACCATCTAAAATTGCTCCAACAAATAAAGAATTTAGCGGCAATGATGAATATTAATATTACTTACCAACACTTTATATATCAAAATGCTGCTAAACGTTCTAACAACTTTGAATATAATGATATATGTTAATTCGATTCTTGCTAAATTTTTTTGAAACTATTGCCACTAAATGTCTCTTTTATTGTAGTGATTTTCTTTTTCATAAGTTTACGTATAACTATATGCCAATTTTTTTTATCTCAAACACATCTCGTTGAGCAGTTGATGGAATGAAAATAGTGTATAGTTGAAATATTAAAGTGGATTTTATAATTTATGTGTTTTTTAACTTTTAACCTATTGAGAAAATGTGTTTTAACTAGTTTTGCATGAGCAAAATGGGAACTAATTTCATTCCTATTTTTGACCCTACCCTTATAAAGAGGAAGACTTTTATCTTAAAAGGTTGAAACTTGTCTAAAAGTGAAGAGAAAAATCAGCTTGCTTTTGAAAAATAACACCTCACAAAAGCAGAACAAACAGGAATTTACTCTGCTAAAACGTCATTCAGTTGAACAAACTCTTTTACTTTCGTCCTTTCAAGTGAATTTTGACATAATTAGCTATAAATATATATATGTAGGGTCCTTATAATCCGGGATTGCGGGGACTGCTACCCTCAAATCTCATGATAACCAAACGACTAGTTCATCGGCTGAACCTTTTGGAGCCTCAAGTCGCAAAATAATTTTCCCCGTTTCAATTTCTTTATCTGAATTTAATCGTGCACTTGAACGAAAAATGACTTAAATAAATAATGATAAACATTACTCCCTTTGTTTTCATTTCTTCTTAGGATAACATTTGGCAAATCTTAGTTCTTTAATTATATCCTCCTCTTAATTTTAAAATAATTAATATAAGGGGAAAAGTAGAAAGAAAAAAGTAACTCCTCTCTCAATTTTCTCAAACAGTAAGTATTTGAGAATAATTATGTTTAGTATATATATGACATTAGGGTGTGTTCGGTGCAAAGTAAAATATTTTTCATGGTCATGTTTTCAAGAAAAATAAAAAGTGGGGATTTCATGCTAATTTTCTGATGTTACCGTGAGCAAATAATATTATTTAATTTTAAAGATATTTATATTCTCTAGACAAATATAATGAGAAGTGGGCATAAGGGTAGAGGTGGTGGAATTAGGACCCAGATGAAGATTAGAAGTGTTGGAGAGTGAAGATTTAATCAAACTTGATAAGTTAATTTTCAAAAAAAATTATTATATATTTTTAAATAATTTAACTTAAATACACTCTAAATAGAAATGAAGAAAGTACGTAATTTGATTATTTCAATGAATACTCAATTCACTTTTTGAGGTTACTATGTACTATTGCAATCCATTGTAGACAAAATGAGTAATTTTTGCATTACATCCCTAGTGGCTTCATTATACTTTCTTGGGGGTCATGAATCGTATAATATTTCTAAGGACACATTATTTTTTAATTTAATAAACGAATAGGATTAAAGAGAAGTTCAATTTAATGTATGAGAGAAGTGGAGGCACTAATTTGAGATGTAAGAAATTTAATTGTATTTTTATATATTGGGAGAAGGATACATTATTTTAATTTGAATAGTCAAAGTTTTTTAGGTGCATATATTGGGAAAATCATGAAAAGACGAGACACTTTAATTGAGTAATGGAATCCAAGGCCACTTACTCACCCTCTATTGGTAGGGCAACACCTACCCCACACTTATAACTCACAGATAGTGGTTATACATTGAATAACATATTTTTTATCTATATATAAAAAGCCATATTGATTATACGAAAATTAATTAACACTACATAAATAACTTACTTATTAAACAACCCTTTATTAAACAAATAAATTTAAAAAAAATTACTTTATTTTATTTATTAATAAAGTTATTGTTATGTGACTAAAAATTTATGAAATCAAATCTTAAAAATAATATTTTACAGAAATACAAAATAAGACTACATATAAATATATCTTTTTTGTCTTTTGCATAGCGAAAGTTTTACTGTACTGGACTTAACACTATTTCTATCTCATCAAACTTAATTTGTTGGGAGTATTTTCTTTCAATATTGTTCTTAATTTAAAATCTGCGAGGAGAGCAAACTCTATTTTATTGAGGACACCTTCACAAATAAGCAGATTTTGTTTATATTTGTGATCTTCATTTGCTTCAAATTTTGGACTTTCTTAAGACATATTTAATTTTTAATCTAATTAGCTTCCTAGAAATATCTGTTCAACAGCTAAATAAATTTATAATTTTAAACCAACTCATATTCAAACGCTAAATTTAGCAATGTATCAAAGTTAAATCTAATTTTATTGTGTTTGATAGCAAAGTCGTTTCTTTGTATTGCACAAAAGTCTCCATCTCAAACAGGTCCGTGCTAACATGGAGCAAAATCAGCGAAAGTGACATTAATTCAATATTTAAAGATAAATTTATAATATCTATTTTCAAAATATATGATCAAGTATCGATTTTTTAATTTTGTTTTCATTCTTTCTTTTTTCAAGAAAAGAAAGTTAAATTCCTTTTATATGATACAAAAACATGTGCTCTCATATCTGAAGGTTACACTATCTGTATCTAATATCTTTATTCTTCTTCTAATCTAAGCAAAATCAAGAAATAGTTTTCTCATTCTTTACTCCACACTCCTTACTAATTAAAAGCAAACGACATCACAAACCAAAAAGGACTGATTGGAATTTCGACCTAATTGTTGTCACATCTTTTTTTAAGTAAGCGTACTAATTTTAGATAACTTACTTTATCAAAATTTAAATAAATAAAAAGGAATCTTTATTTTTGACCTCATAATGTTCAATCTATTTTATTAATGATCAGAGCGCACCCTTAACTATTTAGTTGCTACATTCAAATTCCACCCCGAAGCATGCAATTTTTTCTACCTATTAGATATTAATCTCTTTACTAGAAAATTAATCTATACTTTGAAAACTCGTATAGGCGGAGTTCATATTACAATTTTAAAGAAATAAAAATGCACAATGTTTATATTGTTTATCAAAAATACCGTATTAAAAAATAGGAGCAGCTTGAGCATATTATCTCTTGAGACGTAAAATTATTTTTTTAAAAAAATATAATTAATTTCATTCAGTAATTTTATTTAATTAATTATATAACCATACTTTAAATGTGCCAAATTTATTTTAATAATTCTTTTTTTATATGAAATAAATAATTTATAGTGAAAAAGTACTTAATAACAACAACAACAACATACCCCAATGCCTTAAAAGGCTCCCGCTCATTGCGGGGTGAGGGGGGGTCGGATGTACGCAGCCTAACCCCTATGTTTAAAAATATAAAGC
>JAOTQJ010000001.1:37124550-37136056 GCA_025642045.1 Solanum sejunctum | reverse complement strand
GCAGATAGTTTAAAGAGTCATTTTGCTTTATTCCATCATACTCCAAGGCCAAAAAATAGTCAATTTTTGGCTCCATCTGAAAAAGTACTTAATATTTTTTCAAAAAAAATAATTTAACCTATTATTACTAAAAAAATAAAAATTGAAGCCCTCAAATTTGGCGGCTCAGGACACTTGTCTTTTTCCTAACACAATCGAGCCACCCTTGTAGAAAAAAAAATATCTCTTTTTTGATCATACATTTTGAAATCAAAACAAAAAAAATAATATATAATCAAAAATAAAATATTTAAAATCTAATTAAATTTCATAATTAAATAAAACATTTAAATTTAAATCTTCAAAATGTATGATCAAACAGAAACAAAATTTATTTGCCTTCTTCATTTCTTCAAATTAGATTATAAAGCTAGCCCTCAGGAACTGGGACAAGTCATTGATGATTGAAATAAGCCTAATTCCATATTTTTCGCCATCTGGTCCCAACCTTCCTGTTAACTCTAAGCCATAGGACTATCACTAGCATTTATTAAATTAAAATAATAAAACTCACCTTATCTTTTTTTTTTAATAAATTAATTCACCCATCGCATATTGCATTAAAAAAAAAACTATATGCAATATTAAAATAAAAAAAGTAACATAAATGCATTGTGCACGGAAAAGATTCATAAATTTATTTGTACTCCCTCAATGCTATGAATATTTCATCTTCCTACTGACATTGCTATTTCCTTTTTCTTTATTTACCTCACAAAATTCATTTTTGTTTTTTTCTGAGCATTGAAAAAACCCTACATACCCAAAACCTCATTCCCATTTCTCATTTTTTGTTTAATTAATCTGCTATTCCCTTATCACTATCTCCTGCAGCTGCAGCAAGAAAAAGCCTTACCTGAACCCCACTCCATTGTCCTCTTCCTCCTACTTATCACTCTGTTTTTTGATAATTTTTCCTCTGAACAAAAGTATAACATTACTAGTATTCAGCATCTTAAGGAATTAGCAAATACCCTCATGGAGCTTGCATCTTCTTCTCATTCACATTTCATTCTCACTTTCTCTTTTGCTTTCTACATTTTATCCAGAGGTATAAATCGAATAAACTCATTCT
The DNA here is from genome assembly GCA_025642045.1 of Solanum sejunctum. Classification (NCBI taxonomy): domain Eukaryota; kingdom Viridiplantae; phylum Streptophyta; class Magnoliopsida; order Solanales; family Solanaceae; genus Solanum; species Solanum sejunctum. The sequence continues at coordinate 37,134,942 of JAOTQJ010000001.1, read as the reverse complement.
TATGCCATATCAATAGCATTTTCTGTTAATTAAACTAAATGTGAGTGCTACATTGCTATTGTATTTTTTTCTTTTTACAGGTGTTTTAGGGGCTACATTTACATTTGTGAACAAATGTGAGTACACAGTATGGCCAGGGGTACTAGCAAATGCAGGTAGTCCAGCTCTTCAAAGCACTGGATTTGAACTTCCCCAAGACTCTTCACGTGCATTCACTGCACCTACTGGTTGGTCCGGTAGGTTTTGGGGCAGAACCAGTTGTTCGTTTGAGGGATCCGGGTCGGGTTCTTGCGGAACAGGGGATTGTGGCTCTGGTGAGGTGGAATGCAACGGTGCCGGAGCTGCTCCGCCGGCTACCCTTGCGGAGTTCACGCTCGGAACTGGCGGGCAGGATTTCTATGACGTGAGTTTGGTGGACGGCTACAATTTACCCATGGTGGTAGAAGCATCGGGCGGGTCGGGTATGTGTGCGACGACGGGTTGCGTGACGGATTTGAATCGAATCTGCCCTTCGGAGCTGAAGAGTGGCAGTGGAGAGGCGTGCAGGAGCGCGTGTGAGGCGTTTAACAAGCCGGAGTATTGCTGCAGCGGCGCGTATAACACGCCGTCAACTTGTAAACCTTCCATGTACTCACAGATGTTCAAATCTGCTTGTCCAAGATCATACAGCTACGCTTATGATGATCCTACCAGCACTTTCACTTGCAGTGGTGCTGATTATACCATCACATTTTGCCCTTCTACCCCAAGGTAAAAAAAATTCTTTCCACCCCGATTTACGTGACATAATTAGAATTTCGACAATGAATTTGGGGTGTAAATAATTACTACCACTACCATTACATTGAATGTCAAAATTTCAATTGGAGTTAAATTTGGGGTGTTGTCAAATTCCATGTTTGATACTCCATTAATGCATAACACATGCCATGTTTGGTCACGAGTGTATCTGACAAAAGGTTGCAGTAATGAATGATTGTATTTGTATGGGTTGTAAATAATTACTACCACTACATTGATTATGATTTTGACATTTAGCTAATGTGCAGTCAAAAATCTACAAAAGATACAACACCTACTACAGCAACACCCAATGGTGATGGGTCTTATGGTGGTACTAGTACAGGAGTTGTGGACCCTGCAATGGGAGGAACCGGGTCAAGTTCGGGTCAAATGGTAGGTGGATCATCCTCCGGGTTTCAGTACGGGGCAGGAATAGGATATGGGACAGGATCAGAATCCGGGTTTCAGTACGGGGCCGGAACCGAAACTGAACCCGGATCCGGGTCACAGGCTATGCTAGCAGATGGGTCATATTTAGCTGGATTAGCAATGGGAGAATCAACAAGGGCTTTCTCTCCAACGGCTTTGAATTTAGCAGGCAGTGCTTTGGCTGCCACTTTGGTTTCATTAATTTTCTTGTAGCTGTAATGGGGAGTGGGGTGTTTTTTTTTTTGCACTTTTGTCTAGTAAAGCTGATAGATTCCTCCAGATTGTAAGCCGTCACTTTCTATTAATTACTGTTCTTTTTCTCTCATATTTTCCCCTTTTTTTAATGTGTAAACTATAATGCAATATTCTTTGTCCAAGATTTTGTTGGTGAGATTTGCAATTATTAATTTGTGGCATAATAATATACCTTGATATTGGGGTTCCTTGATTTGGGGCTCTAGATAATAGAGAACATATTGAAAAAGTGAGTAATATAATATGGAGAAATGGCTGGGCCAACATTGGACGATAAAATTGACTTTGCGGAAATCACAAGCATGGCTTTTGTAACTTTTTTCTGCCAAACCACGAATTTGTATGTTGTGAATTTGAAGAAATGAATTTGTAGGAGGAAAAAGAAAAAGCAAATTGGAGAGGCAGAAGGGCTGGTACAAAAGTAAGATAGGCAGACAAGCTTTACTTCTTTTTTCCTCATTTCCTCTCTTCTAATTTTCTATAGAGCTTTGTGCCCTCCATAGTTTGAATTTGTTGAAACTTCTTTTCGTTTATTGGCAATTATAACAAGGAGACGTTATATGCTAATTATATTTTTTGCAAAAAATATATAAAATAATATTATTGTTTGAACATATTTACAGCTTTAAAGTTATGTTTATAATTCTTATGGTTAAACTCTCATTCAAATAAAGTGAAGTAATTTTATTAGAGGTTGCAGGAAATTTGTAAGAAGAAAATAAAATCCATAAATGATGAATGTAGCAAGGTCTCCCCAAGAATTTCAACCAGACTATGCCCTTTATTGCAAATACAATTAACTATCATTTTTGGAACAAAAACAAGCAAGAGGCTGAATAAAAAAGAGTTTGGGTAACTGGTACATGTTTTCTTAAACCTCCCATAAGACCTATATTTCAGCTTTTAGCTGGAAAATTGAATAACAAATCCGGATGCTAAAAATAATAATGCTTTATTGCTTTGGAATGACACCCCATACCGGAGCACGGGAAGTCGTAAAAGAAGTCAATCCACCGGAGAAAGAAGGGGAATGTTTGAAAAGGTTATATTGCTGCTCAAGACGAGCAGGGTTGCTAACAGACTGTTATTGTTGCTGCTCCAGGCTCAAATGGAGTAAAGATAGAGGAATCCTTATAAAAGATTTGAGGGTTTTTCAAGTCAGTACCACAAGCCTGACTATCTCCACGCGTATAACATAATCGATATGGCAAACTAAATATATCTCTTACTTGTCAAAAAGATGATGAAATCCTTGAACCATAAAAGAAAAGGAGAAGGTACTAGTCATGGCAGTACATGCTACAAGAGATTGCAGCACATAGCAAGGACTACAAACTGCTGCCATTTCTCTGTCAATTACATCTCTAAATTGGCACTTGAACAAGGAGGTGATCATTCTTCTGATAATACTGGGCATTTGACTTCAATAGACTGCTTGTGAAGGCTAGGAGTAAGCAACAAGCAACCAGTTGGTTTCATCGAATTCTAACAACTCGTTTCTTCATTAGCTATCATCAGCACGGAATAAAGAGGGAACTGAAGAAATCCTAAAATCATTAGCAAAGTTGGACTATATGAATCTTCATTCCATGTTGCTCCATTTACCAAAACTCATCAGAGTGCAATATAACCATATACCAACACTTTCCATCTCTATTCTAGGCAATTCAACAATCCTAAAAACCCAAAAAACATATTATGTACTTTCAACTAGTTACAAAATGCTTTGAATTGTCCACCCCTAACACCCAAAAAAACCATAGAAAGGGAGGCATAAATCTGTTTGTGACTCAACTGAAATACAGTTTAAAACTTATGACTCGACACTATGGATCCTTTCAATAGTGTAAAATGTAGACTGAATGAAAATGAAAAAAGAGCAGTCTTATAAGAAGCTACAGGCTCCTATACACAATTATTGTCACTTGTTATCGACGAGATCCGCACACGTGATTTTACTGGGGTTCGTGATAGTCCAAAGCTTCAACTTCTGTTTGTAAATTAGCCTGAAAGCAGCCCATCAAGGTCAGTTACAATGTTTTAGGAGTACAGATGCCATAATGTGATGTAAAGATGGTCGGATGGATGACTCACCGCTTCAATGATGCCTTCCTATGTACATCATGGTTTTATTAACCAGTGGCAACTCAGCTGAATCCTTCCGCGCACTCAACACTTTTTGACTGTACAATTTTCATTCAAACGTCATTAAAATGTGAGCTTAATAATTTGTTTTTTAATCTATTCTGAAATTGCAAAGCAACAAATTTCGAGATTTATCATATTTTTTTTTCAGATCACACATAAAACAGCAGATAACTTTTCCGTTTTCCTCAGAACTATCCAACAATAATCTGCTAGTATAGTCCCCTTAGGTTCTGTGTGAATGTCATGATTGTCACGCATATCTTATAACAATGGCTTTGACAATTCTTTCCAAATATTTATCTAAATACTTTTATCCATGAGAAGATTTGTTATCTTCTGTGTAGTTTCAAAAATAACGACGACTAGAACCAGTGGAATTCCAGAGTGGGGTATGAGAAGGGTAGTGCGTATGCAGCCTTACCCCTGCTATGCGAGGGTAGAGAGTGTAGTTTCCAAAACAGAGATATTTATTTCAAAAAATTCAAGAATTGATGTCAGATTCCAAAATGGAAGGTAGTGCCTTGATTCTCATTATCATACTATGCCATTCATTCTGAGAAAGTGGAAGCAAGTTTTTTCTTATAATTGAACCAAATATGTGTAGAAGACACACTTCACTTGAGAGAGCAGAAGAAGCTAGATTAAGATGACCCTCTAAACGAAATAATCATAGTTGTAGTAGGAAGAATTAGATAAAACAGACTTCTACTATTTTTACTATGATACAAAACATTTTTCTTACTTTAGTGAAGAACAATTAGTTATGACTATTAAAAATACTGGAGGAATTGACAGCTTACACGTTTCCACAAATGCAAAGCTGTCCTCTTTTTTCTGCAAAGGACATCTTATTTAAAGATGACACTCATATATTAAGTGTCGAAAAAAAAAACGTAAGCATTACATCATAAGTAAACTCCAACACCTAACACCTTGAAGAAGAGTGTTAAACCACACATATCTCCATCACTGACCTAGTTTAGAGAGGACTGGTTGGCAGACACAATGACAAACGGCTTTCTCAAACCATAGAAGGGGTTACTAAAAGAAACAAAGACTAGTGAATGCTTCAATGGTGGGAAGCTGAGAGATGAAGTTGGCAACCCTCACGAACTCGTAGCAAGTGCGTGTGAGGTTTAAGAGATAAAAATTGTATTAAAATTGAAATATTCCCACTTTACTCTTGTTAAATTGACACAAATACCGGATTAGCCCTGATTTTGGGCAGTTGGATGCAATTGCGCAAGGAACTCATTGATTCAATTTACTCTTGTTAAATTAGCACAATGCCCTCACTGTGCCTGTTTCTGGGTTTATTTCATGGTATTGCAAAATTTCACAAAATCAGATATGAAACCGTAAAACAAAAGGATACATGTGAATTGTAAAGTGGAAAAATGATAAGGTGCATATAAACTATTTATTCGTACTAAATAGGTCAGTCATGTGGAAACCTCTTTTACTATTATGAGATTGCAAAAGGCAAACAGCTTGAGAGATAAGCGGTTCACCACCTTCGCCTCTTCAATACCATTAAGTTCAGGCTGAAACCATAAGCATACATGGTTAACTCTTAGGCAGCAAAGGAAGCTCAGGATAGATAGGCTCGTAAGACTTTAAATTATACAGGTGAGGTAAAATGTTTTACCTAATCTAGCCATTCAGCATGCTCATTATATTAATTGGGCACGACTTCTTCACTCCTGTTAATTCTCTTTTCTTGAGCCAAGGGTCCATCAGAAACAACCACTCTACCTCCCAACGTAGGCATACACTCTACCCTTCCTAGATCCCACATGCGTAGTTACACTGGGTATGTTGTTATAGCCACCTAGCTCAATCTACTTACAAGGATGTAGGATTTATACTGCCCATATAACTAGCCCCTTCATATTCATATTACAAACTTGGGTGCCTGCAACATGCATGACTGGCTTTAGCACATCACCCCACACTTACACTATGATTAGTTGTTAAAGAGGGAGGGGGGTCGTCGAAGGAAACGGATATGACTAGTACTCCTACACTTTTTTGGTCTAAGAATGACTTGTAATCCTCTACTTTTGCTTCCACCCCTCTAACCTATAGTATATCAAGTGTATACCCCATAAATGCATAGCCTCCAACATTTTGAAGGACAAGTTGGCAATTCCTTCTTCAATACTCACACTGTTTTGATTAATGTGGTACATATTAAAAAGAGAGACTTTTAAATCTTATGATCTTAAATATGTCATCACATTTATGTGACTATAAAAAGATTCGCGTTAAAAGAAAAACGAGAATTTTAAATATTCAACCTTTGCTATTGGTATGTCAAAGCAACAAGTTTGGCTCCATGGATTTCAGGTGTCCGTGAATCTCTCAAGCCACAAACTCCAATATCAAATGCTCCTGCATTATGAATACGGAACACCCCCTCCCTCCCCATAGAACTGGCGACTAGTCGATAGAAATCACATTTGAATGTCATTATTCATATCATCTCAATCAACCAATCAATTTCACTATGCATTGATACTAAATAAGGTGAAGTCGACTATGTAAATTCTCTACACATGTATTTAACACCACATTGAGGCTGATTTTAGCCCAAGCTTAGGTTTAGGCTTCACCCATCAAAGCTTTTTATCACAATTTAACTATTATTTCCTCGGTTTCAGTCTCATTTTATATAGTAATGTTTTTCTGACACCAATTTCTAGAAATTATAGATTCGCCTCTTGTTACGACGACTATAAGAGCTTTTTGCGTCAGATAAAATGATCGCTATTCTCAAACACAGAAAAATGTCATTCTAGAATATTATTATGCTGATTATCAAGTATTAACCATTTATAATTAGATGACATAGTAGAAGTAAAAATCTTCAAATCACTAAGAAATAAAACCTAAAAAAGAAATATAAGAAGGGTGTAAAAGTAAATTCACCTTGTATAAGGAGGAGGGCAAAACATGATCAAGTAATCAGCAGAGGCACAAGTGAAGGTACTAGTCTTGTCATCATAAGCATAACTGTAAGAGCGTGGGCACGCGTGCTTGAAGAAGAGCGAGTAGCTCGACGGGTGACACGTGTCAGGCGTATTATACGCTTCACTACAACAGTATATCGGATCATTAAATGCCAAACACGCGCTCTTGCATCCAACACTCTCACTCCCACTCGCAACCCTCAAATCCTTCGGGCACGCGCCGTTTAAGTCCACTAAACATCCCGTCGGACTGCATCCCCCTTTTGTGCCTCCTTTAGCAACTATAAGCATCGGAAGGTTGTACCCATCCACAAGGCTGACATCATAGAAATCCAAACCCTGGTCTCCATTGAGCGTAAACTCCGCTAAACTCGCCGGCGGTATAGCACCCGCTCCGGCGCATACCACCTTACCAGACCCGCAATCTCCGGTGACACAGGTGAATTTCCCAGTGGAGGGGTCGTTGGAGCAGAGAGTCCGACCCCAAACCCGACCCGACCAAGCTATGGGCATTTTCAGAGTCCTTGACTTACCACTTTTAAGAACGAAACCGGTCGGGTTGACGGGTGGTCTGTCAGCTCCGGTTAGTATCCCGGGCCATACTGTGTGGCGGCACTTGTTGACTATCTTGAACGTTGTTGACTGTACCTCTGTTGTAAATAAAAAAAGTGTTGATTTTTCTAATCACTAATATTCGAAAAACAAATCAAAAAATAAAGATTAAAAGAGAAATTAAAATGATTGATTACCTGAGAAGAGAGAGAAAGTGATGAGAAGAAGAGAGAGAAAGATGGGTGTGATGAGAAGACGATCCATTGTTGATGAGTACTGGAAGGTTAAGTGAGTGATTGATTTTCAGTTTTCAAGGCTGTCAACTTTTTCTTTTTCATTTTTATTTTTGAGGTGGAGACGAATAAAGAAAGAAAAAGTTGAAAGAGATAACAAACAGCGCCATAAAAATACAACAAAGAGAGAGGGAGGGAGAAATAGGATGTAACTTTATGGGAGGTTTTGGCATAATGGCATCTCTTTTTTTTTTAATTATTTTAATATTTTATAAATTTAATTATTACTTATAATCAGAATTTTAAGATAGAGTGAACTCTTTATAAGATTTCGATAATTTTCTTTGAGTTAAACTTTTGAAATATGTGTTATAATCGGAATTTTAAGAAGGGTGAACTCCTTATAAGACTTCGATAATTTTCTTTTTTTTGAGTTAAATTTTTGAGTATGTGCTAGGCGCAATAGTTAATTTTATGATTTTCACTAAAAATAATCCCGTAGAACGTTTAAATTGTTCTTTTTTATCATTAGCGTTCAATGCAGAGTTATAATAATCTTTACATATATTTCATCTATCAAGTTGTAAATACTCACAATATATTCATTGGGAAATAATATCTTATTTTGAAAGAAAGTTAACAAATATTTTTAAAAATCGCTAATCAGATTTTAACTAGCATTTGCAAATAATTAAAGTTTAGATAATTTACAATACAAAAGGAAATTTAAACGATGATATTAATAGACTAAAATATGAGAATATTTTAAAAGTTTGGCCGTACATGAGATACAAAAGCTCCGAGGAAAATTATTTGAGTTAGAATTGCATTATTGATGGCCTGCGAGTGTTCACTACAAATAGGGACTAAGTTTTTGATACAGTAATGATGTAAGAAAAGAAGTAAAAAAGGACACAGGTACTTTATGTAGAAATTTTCTTGCTCACTAGAGGAAAAAATCACGACCTGTCCCAAAAAATTTCAACAAAATTTCACTAACATGAAGGAGCAATATTGATTACAAACTTTTGCAATCCTGAGTATTAACTTCTCTTAATCCCTTCTTCCGTACAATAATAGCCCAAAATCTTCAATCACCAAGCAACAACTCTATCGCCTATTAAACTAATCCCCTCATATCAGTCTAGCCTTCAAAACTCATCCTAGCTAACTCTAGGTATGGGTCACACAAATGAGAAGATGAACTGATTCAAGGCGAACACCATGTTCCTTTATAGATCAAGATTTGGTTTACGTAAAATGCGTGAAAAACTAAACTGAAAACATCAAGATAAAATGTTGACATTCTTAAACTTCTTTTGTTGATGTTTCTCGAGGATATTTTCAATTTTTTTTTGTATTGTGAAAGAGATGATGCGCAAATAGTTATTATTTTTGATGGAGGTAGGACGTAATATAGGATGACCATTTTTCTCTTAGAGTAATATTCTACTAGGTCAAGAGGTCTGCCATAGTACAAAAATCCAAGCACAACCAAATTAAAAGTAGTTACTTGTAATGCACTATTTACAGTTGTCATTTTTAGTTACACATTATCAATTCTAACATATGATCAAACCCATTCTAGAGTTAGTCAAATCATCAAAACGTCAATTTAACAATTACTATGTCTTTGAGTACGACAGAAACACTATTGGCAAAACAAAATGTTTTCACATTATTTCATATATCTTTTTTACTCAATATACGCATTTTAAAATTTACAATGTTTTTTATTATTGTTTTGCTTGTGAAACAAACTCTATATGAAAGCAATGTGTATATCATAAATTTATTTTCCAATATTGGGCCTTGCCCTATATTGGGCCCATCTCCTATCTACCCTTCTGTCATGGTCGGCCCAAATTTATTCTCCTATATTGGGCCTAGCCCAACTAAAGGGAGAGTTCCTTTCAGCCTGAACCCACTTCATTACTCTCATATTAGGCCCCACAGCCTATAGACTCTATAATTCACAATTAGATTAGTTGATGATCGAGCTCATAAATAATAAAGTAATTTGTTTATAAAATAATTTAATCATTATCAAGTAAGTACATATATCCAAATAAGATATGTAGTATTAGTCCTAATTTTATAGATCTAACGTGCTTTTTAATCATTAATATAGTTCATTAGTTGTTTGGCATACTAAAAAGGTGCATTAATTCATTATTCATCACAGACCCATCCAGTTTGGTAATTCAACAAATAAGGATAAAGTTTGACACCCATTACAAAGAACCAATCATTTTCCAAACATTTTTATGCACTTTTTTGTGCCAAATCTAAGTCCCTGGAAGTATTAAATGTGGACATTAATCAGGTTGTTTCTCTAATGGACCTTTTGCTGTGTATCATTGTGCTTACTAAAGAGTGCTTAAAAGGCATTATTTAGAAATAACTGTTGATCATCATATACGACATTGGCCCGGCCCTAGCGTGCATAAATACACATTTTATTCTCAATCATAAGTCTAATCCATTAATTGATATTTCCCCCAAAAAAGAAGATCCCACAGAGATTGGTATAACTGATTTTGTCTGTCCTTATTAAAGGTCAACTTAACTCATCATGTTTGTCTCTTTGCTTACATCCTCCCAATCTTTTTCAAGATATCAAATTAAAGAATAAAAACGTAGCAAATTTATGTAAAAATCATGTGTGTGTGTATAAGACGCGTAATGCAATTATACATATACAATCTTGCAAAAAACATAATCTTTTTTTATTCAATGGCTAACTACGGCAGTAGCTGTATTTGATGGTTTTGAATACAAATATATGTGTTTAGAGAAAAGTTATCAAATTCACGTGAATCCATTGCTTTGATGCTAGATCTGCCTTTATATGTTGTCCTTAGATATCGTGTTCTCTTTATGTTATGTAAGGAGAACTAATGGTGATATTGTAATAACTACTAACATAGCTAATTAATAGGAAACATAATATACTCTCATCAAATGCCAATAGTTAATTTGTCTTACTAAACCCACACATATTCAGATTAGGATCAAAC
>JAOTQJ010000001.1:37096040-37106554 GCA_025642045.1 Solanum sejunctum | reverse complement strand
AGGCGGAGGCGGAGGCGGAGGTGGTAGGTACTCCGGCGGAGGCGGTGGCTGCTATAAGTGTGGCGAGGAAGGTCACTTCGCCCGTGAATGCAGCAGTGGTGGGCGTTGATGATGGCCTGAAGCCCTCTTATGCTTTTGTGTTTCAAGTTATGTTTTCCGGTGTTCATCTCTAGTGTTTCATCGAATATGTTTGCTTTTATTTTTCAGCTCTTTAGTAGTAATATTTTGAAGCTTTTAGTAATGGGGAGTCTTATTTTGTTGATGGTGAAATGCATACTCTCTGTACATGTACTGATACATGTTTTCGAAGCAATATCAATTAATCAGCTGCTTAAATCTTTATCCCTTTAATTCATATGTATTCATGTTCGTTGTTTATGATTGCTATATTGATTTCTTTCTCTGTATTGTTCAAAATCGAGCTTTGTGTACTATTTACAGCTTTGAGTTGATGCTTTTTGTGTGTTGAGGGAGACATGGGTGTGTTCCATTTATGTTTGAAATGCTCTTTCTTATGTCTATTTGTGTTGCTTCTTTTGACTATGCTTTAACAAAATTGTTTTATACCAAGTTCTTTATGCTGTTGATGAATATGGAGATATTTATCGAGTGGTTCGTCAGTTATTCGTCTAGTAGAGATGAGTATTCAGAAAGGTATTTTTGAAGCAAGTTTTCTTTGCTTTGATGTTTAATTGTTAGGAGGACCATTGATGGTTTAGTGCAAACTGAAGAAGTATAGTGCAGTAACACTGACATTTTTTGAGGGGTAAATGTACATGATCTAACTATAGTACAAGTGCAAAATTCAGGATACTAAAGAAGAGTACAAGTGAGGAATGAATTACATCTAAAATAGTCTCGAGGGAACAGTTGAGTAATCAAAGAGGCCGCCACGTCTCCAACCATTTCGACTTCCAATGCAAGACCTACCAGTTTTGTTCATTTATGCCTTGATTACCTATCTCTAACCACTGCTCCAAAAATTCTACACTGTATCTGAATCTCCATTTGCCTTTAGATTTGGTAGGTGTCTTTGTTTGGTTTACACATTTGATATCATCAACTTTGGGTCCATCATAAAGAGGGCCTCCAGTTTCAACCTAAACCATGATAACACTTGCAAAATTGAATCAAACTCGAGGTAAATGCAAATAACATATTGCAGCAGATCGCTGGATTATTCTTCATTCATTGCAACTGAAAGGAAAAACAAGCATAGAATATGAAACAACGACCATAACATACACACCAACTCTTCAATCCCAAATAAGTTAGGGTCTGCAATTTTTAGACTCATAATGTCAGATGCAACACATTTCTAGGTGAGCAGGTCGTAGTGATTATTCATAACTGTTGATTGGCTTTATGTCGTTTATCAGCCTACCACAAACCAAATCTTTGTGTTTAGGAGAGATTCACATCGAGAACATGTTAGTCAATGTACAATGAAGCTAATCTTGGATACATTCCATCAACAATACACCCGATGTAGTTCTACAAGTGGGGATCGGGGAGAGTGGAGTGTGTTCAAATTTTACCCTTACCTCATAGAAATTGCATGCACTCCCAACATAACTGAAAAAAAGTAGAAAGTTTAAAGAAGTACCTAAAGTTGAGACGCATTTTACAAATTGCCAGGTTCACAGGCGTGAGCCTCTGGACTGATAAAGTTCCATGCTTTCTCTGCCTTGGTTCACTAGTTCTTCAACTATAGGATCTTGCATTAGGTGTCCCTGCTTTGTAGCCCACTCCAACGCTATATGTGCATTGTCATCAGCTAATGCCTCACTGTCTGGAACATGAGTTGCGATATAACTCAAGAGAATCAAACAAGGTATCTGAACCATTTGTTCTCCAAAGTAAACATGTGGAACAAGGTGTTTGGTGCCTCCTGCCTGAATTATGGCCTTGCAGTGATTGACTCTCAGGAAATTATCAGAGCAAGCAAATTTGCTGAGTGCAATAGCAGCTTCCCTAGTTACTTCTGGTTCCCTATCATCTAACAGAGCCACCAATGGACCAATGATTCTGGTTTCTGTTGCTCGAAAGGTCCTGGCCAGATGCCCTATAGATTTGATGCTTGGATACAGCAACTCTGAATCTCCCTGGTTGATAATTCTCAAGAATTGATCAAGCACAGCTTTGGCAGCAGGTGCAGTCGGCTTGAAAGCAGCACGTCTCAAATCTGAATTTTGCTCAGCAACTCCTGCATTTAGGAGTGTCAAACGAACGAGTTGAGCTAAATCCAACCTTCCGTTTCCATTGATTAATCAAGAATTAATCAAACAATTCTTAAAAGAAAATTGGACGGGCTAGCTTTGGTTATGCATAACACGTGAATATAATTCTGTGAGCTGAATGTGACACACTTACCTGTGATCTCCATAAGTGCCATGGCTGAATGATATTTTACTTCATCAGGGCCTTTCTCTAGCAAAACGGCAAAGCATAAAAGAGCTCGTGATTCTGTAATGTGATTACAAATGCTAACATTTCCTGCACAAAGATGCCTAAGTGCTCTGGCAGCCATTGCTTTCATTTCAGCTTTTGTAGCAGGATCTTCATACTCCCTCCCTTTAATGCTAGTCCCATTAAGTCCGACATGGTGGTTCTTCTGCTGATGCGGGTTTTGTCTCTGCTGCTGTTGATTTGGACTTACTACTGGATTGTTGGACTGATTCTTTGCCTGGGATTTCAACGCCGCAACCAAACTATGCATTTGGTTGGGTGTTTGATTTTCCATAGGGTGAAGAATTTTACCCTTATCATCATCAAGTTTACCTCCAGTGTCACTGAATTTGTTAACACCAGAACCATTAGAGTGGGCCATCGCAGCTGCGTGTATCGACATGTTCTGGTGTTTGGTAGCAATAGCATACTTACTATGTTCTTGAATTGTTTCAAAAGCAAGATGACTAACCAATAGCCTAATAGTGTTTGCTTGAGCAAAATGATCTTGACATTTATGGTGATTTGCAGCCAATTCTGAAATTGCCCAAGCCACTACAATCTGAATTTTCATAGGCCCATCTTTTAGAATCTTGGCAAACACAGAGCAAACACCAGCATTCACAATTTGTTCAACGCTTTCAGGGTCTCGACCAAGAAGGCCAATAGCCCTCGAAGCGTTCTCCTGACCCTCCAATCGTCCTTCTTTAGCCAATTTCAATAACGGGACAACCCCACCTTCTTCTATAATCAACTTCCCATAACGCTCATTGTCCCGAGCCAACGACACGAGGGAAGCCGCTGCATCCGAACGATCTTCTAACGAACCCGTACACAAAATCGCAATCTGTTCCCATATGAGACACAGAATGGGCTCATTAGCCGCAATCGGAGGAAGGCCGAGATACTCATCATCACGATCATCCGCTGGAGTGGACACACGCAACAGCCATTGAACATCACCACATGAATTCTCAAGCTGTTGTGCCGTTTTCTTCAATGCAGTATTTGGGATAATCGTGAAAACCCGACTCAATCCCCTCGCACAACATTTGAACACAAGGGTTAGTGCCTTGTCCAAAACTTGCTCCGTGTCATCGATGATTCGACGCGTGGGACGCTCGTACAAATCATTGCTCGCGCGCGCTGCCTGTCTTAGCAGCGCGGCGAGCTTCTCTGTTTTGGATTTGATCTCAAGACAATCTGCCTTGAAATTACAAACCTCGTCAGCGGCTTTTGTTATCTGGTCCGCCAATTGTATTGGGCGTGCTAGAATTTGTTTCACTATGTCCGCCATCGTAATAGCGGACTTGCAATTTTCTCAAACACCACAAAATGAATATACAGGGGAATTAATAAATCTAGACGAAAAGAAGAAGAATGTTTGCCTAAGGGGGGTTTAGGAAAATGATGAAATTGGCCATACAGGGAGGTCAGGAGGTGGCAATAGGAGTGATGGTGGGTTGGTGGGGATGATTCAGTATGGGTTTTGCAATGGTCAAACGCAAATTTCTCTATAGCATTCCAAGAAAATGGAAAACAAAAAACTCATGGACGTTACAACCTTATTTATAGGAAATAATGTTTGTAGTAGCCGAAGAAATTGAGTCAAGCATTTTAGCCGTTCATAGCTTACCAAGTATCTTATAAACCAGTGGATATCTTACAATGTCAGTTGAGTGAATGGGAATGTCAAAGGTTGCCTAGCAAGTAATGGAGCTGCCAATTATTCCCACCGCTATATAGTATTTTTTTTGACTAATTCATATTCACGTCATGTATAAACTATTCAAAAAGTGAAAAATATTTTTATACTCTACGTGCATATTTTATGAACAAGATGATCATAAAACCTTTGATCGTAATTTTATCAATGGAATTTGAAGTTACGCTACAACAGTGGCTATTAAGGGGTAAAAGATGGTCATTTTGTGAATTTTATCCGACGCTTAAGATTTTCATATCTAACCACAATCTGTTATTAAAAGAAAAAAAACCTCAGTCCCTCGTCATTTTACTACATTTTTAGTGGTTATTACAATTTTTTTTTAACAATCATTTGGTTTTCAAACTTGATTTATGTCGTAAGAACTAATAAAGAGGTACTTTCCATTTTAGGATTAGGATCTGAGACCTTTAATTAACGTGTAGATACGAATCATTCTTACAGATATTATATTTTTAGCTTCCATACGTCATTTGTACGTTGCTTATGTATACAAACTTGTTGATTGTTTTGTTTTTTTAATGTAAAAGATGTTTTTAACAAATACTTGAACCAGTTTATTACCGAATCGTTAGCGCCTGTTTCTCATAAATCTTTTAGCTCTATTAATGTATGCAGTCTTAATAAACACATTTAATATAATCTACTATGTAAATAAGTAAAAAGAACGTAACGTAGGATTGAGAAATATCACTGCTGACTACACCCATAATATATCTGCAAAAAAGTTAGTTGAATTATTCAGCTATTACTTTTCTCTCAATTTATACAATACGTTTTTAATTTCCAATCAAAATATTATTTTTTATCACAAAAACTCTACATGCATGTTAAATATTTTATATTATCAATTATTTTATATTGTCAATTATCAATGACGACAAATAGTACGTTTATATAGTTGAAAATTATGCAAATTTTATTTGGAAAACTTTGAAGAATTTTATGTCGAAATATTATAAATTATTAATTATTGTGACTTTTTTTACATAGTTGACAATACATAAATTATATTTTTTTAAAAAAATTAAAAATTTCATATCAAAATTTATAAAATCTACATGCATTCTACCTTTTTCAAATATTATTTGTGAAATTATATTGATATAATCATGTCAAAAAAGGTTCAATGGAGTTCTAAAAATTATTCTCTCCAATAAAAAGACACACAAAAACTATGTATCGCGTGATGTTTCTAACTCTTTGCGTGTAATTATTACCAACATGTATTTAAAAATAAAACTTTAAAAAATCAAGCATGGTGCATTGTATCGTTTACTATCATTATTAGTGGAAAATAAAATTGCATGCAAAAAGTATGACGGCGCTTCAACTCATTCTTCAAATTATCGTCATGTCCCATGACTACATGAATTGCAACACAAGAAAAATAGCTACTATAGTTTTTACCATCAACCATAAGGGCATACATCATAATATACGATTGCTGTACTTTATAATATGAGGCCATTCTTTATAATTACTGCAATAATTGAACCATGTATTTTATTAGGAGCTTCATGGGCCAAACATTTACGTGCCATTCGAAAATGAAACAGCGAGAGTTATATAAATGGATTTTGAATTTTGTTCCATTGTCTTGTCAAATATCCCGCCTAATTCTTCATTCATTTATTTTGTGAAGAATTTTATACACTTTAATGTTATTGGGATATTAAAATCCAATATATTCATAAGATAGATGTTTGGTACGTCTTACAAAATATTAGGTTAGATTTAAATTGACTTTATTCTCTGGAAGGTGCAAGAACCTCAATGAGCTAGCTTAAATCATGAGTGTTGTTTTTCGGTGGCAGACTTTTTTAAAAAAAGCAAATATTTGAAACATAATAGATTAAAAATAATTGTCGTTTACTAAAATTATGATTCATAGATACGTATTATAGGAGAGAAGTGAATGAGATCGAGAGAGACGAGCGGAAGGACAAAGAGTGGAGAGAGACAAATTGTATGTACATATCTATCAAGTAATTATATATATATATATATAATTGATATACATATATATTTGTATGTCTGGCACACGAAATTGGGAGCTGGAGGAGAGAGTGAGCGATATCGAGAGAGGGAGGTGAGAGGCGAGGGTAGAAAGTAGAGAAAGACAAATTATATATGTATATCTGTCGAATTGAATATGTATATCTGTCAAATAATTGTACATATGCAACTGGTATACATATATATTTGTATATCTAGCAAAAGATTGCAGAGGGAAAGCGGAGAGGCGAGAAAGAGGAAGAGAAAATAGCAATAACACCTTAATTATAACTATATATTGTAAATTTTTTAAACTATTATAATATAATGTACATATATATCGTATGTTTGTTTACTTACGTAATTTATAGGTATGGAGATGGTGATATGAATACTTTTAAATTGGTATAGTTGATCTTAGTAATTTATTTGGAATTAAAGTATAGTCATTATTTTTTATGCACTAATAATGCAATAAATAAATAAATAATCAATGTGTTTTGACCAATTAATTGTACCAAGTTATTGATTATATGTTTTTGATTATTATATTACTTTACCTATTATTATAGGTGATTTTTAACTTATAAATATAATTTTTGAACGAAAAATACTCATCAATTGATCACCTCCCATAATATTCATCCACAGGAATTAACAAACTCAAAGATGATTGAGAATTGAGACATTTAATATAACATACATATATAGTTGTGATCTCACAGTTCCGTTGGCTTTCTTATTGTTAAGGTTGAACATCACTGGAAAGTGCAAAGAAGATTCAGATTTTTGGACACTTCTAGGACAAACTTGTACTATATGGATTTTGATATTTTAAGTTCATTATTTTTGGTTTTTCTTTCTTATTTAGTCCATAATGGTTATCAAAACGATATTTTTTTTCTAGTTTATGTGATACATTTTTTTTAGTTAACTGGAAACACATTCATTTTAAAATTCTCTTTTTTATTCTTAATGAAACAATTAATAATTTTTTTTAAAAAAATTATGTCATATAAATTAAGACGGAAAGTATATATTTCTAACTTTGGATAGGCGTCAAGCAGCTTATCACTTCTTCCACCTAATGTTTTATATGCAAGTCACTAACTTATTTTTTTTTTTAGAGTAATACCAATGTATACTAACGTCTAAGCCACGTTAATACTTAAATTGGAAACATAATTTCAACTACTTTTTGAAGCATTCAATAGATTTCACTATATTATTTGATGGGTTTTCATTTCACTGTGTATACACTTTTCCTACATGCCATCATAGTTATAATTATGAAATATTAGTACAAAAGGAAGTACATAAAATCATAATTGTGAAAGCACATTTAAAAAGTAAATAAGTTTTTTTTTTCTTCGATTTTTCCATCCAAGTTATGATATTCACATGAGATTCAATAAATTGGAATTCATGCATTGTAATGTCTCAAAAAAAAAATTTCCTTCTCAAAGCTTCTGAGACTCTAATTAAGGGTGAAAAGTGAATAAGTTGATTCGTCTTTGTGACGACATATTCAGCTTCATTTTTTGGATGTAAGTTTAGTTTAGTTCTTTGGTCTGCGTGGGAAATTCTCTGTGTATTAATATATATCATTTTAGGAAAAAAAAAATCTGTTTGATTTTGAAAGAATTACTTTAGCAAGAATCAATTGTATTTTACACGATAAAGCAAATATATATATATATATTAATTATTTATTTATCATAGCTATAATTTTAAACAATTATTGTTTGCCACTAATGTTTCATCCGAGTTGCTAGGAGGCACTTCCAAATTTATATATTGATAGTAAATTATACAAACCAATTTATATATTGACAACGAATTATACAAACAAATTTGTTTATTGGTATCGAGTTATACAAATAAATCTGTATATTGGCAGCAAATTAAGCAATATATATAAATGAATTTGTATACTTATTGACAATAAACAATAACAACAACAACAGCATTACCCCCAATGCTTCAAAGGCTCCCGCCCATTGCGGGGTAAGGGCGGGTCGGATGTACGCAGCCTGACCCCTTGTTTAAAAACATAGCGCGACTGTTTCCAGATGACCCACGATGAGCATCGAAAGTTGCATTGACTAACTGCTACTTCACAATTGAAAGAAGCGCAGATAGATTGACAATGAACAATACAAACGGAAATACCTATAGCAATGAAACTACTTACCATGTTCGTATATTGATAGCAAATTACACAAACAAATTTATACATATTGATAACAAATTATACAAATTAATTAAGATACTTATGAGTAACTATATTTGCTAAAAAGTCCTCTAATTATTTCTCATTGTGAAAACAACTGTTCCCTGCGAAATTAAATGAACCAAACTTATGGGCCACTGAGCGTGTTTTGGAACAATATTACATTTGGGCCTTAACGTTGGGCTTTTCACTATTAGGCTTTACACTGAAGTAACTGCACAACTAATCATCAATTCAATAGTCATGTTTTATTTATATAAAAATAGATAAAATCATAAAAAAATATATAATGACTATTTAATATAATTTTTTAAAAATCATAAAAAGTATATAATGATTATTTAATATATAATATATATAAGATAAGCATTTTCAATACATTACCATTCAATGAATAACCATTCTTTGATAATTATTTTGATTGAATGGCCGTCAACTGTAATTATATTTTTGGGGTCGCAATCTCATTTTAAATATTTTTGATATCTAGATTACATTGCAGTAGCTGATGAATGTTACTTCATCTTGGATTAAAAGATATGTGATCATGTGGCATGACTAAAAAAAAGTGACCTCTAAGTTAATCTTGTGTTTGTTTTCCTAGAAAATGTTGTTGCAATCCGTTTGTTAAATTTTAGGTAAACGGTATCGATAACCTTGAAGTTGTCAAAATTTTCTATAATCACCAAACATTTTCTTCATATTTGCTCCCAAAAGAAGCTAAACTCTGGTTGGCAAATCATGGATAAGTAGAATATATTGTTTTCATGATATTGATATGTTCGTTTACACAGCCTGGTAAAAACATTTGCCTACTTGTAAATTCCGTCCGATTAGGTGGGGTGACAGCTTAAGAATAAATGAATATACCAAACATCTCACATAAAAATGACCCTACAACTGAAACAACATTTATTTTTTTAAAAAAATAAAAATAATAGTTCGGTGCATGGAGCATTTCATATTAATGTTCAGGGCCAATGGATGTGATGTAATTAATGTACTCTAATTTAAGCATCAATGACTACTGTTTGTATGATTTAAACAAATAATCAATAAATCACATTTAAAAATTAAGTGAAAATTCGTAAATGCAGACGAACCCAATAGCTTTTCATGTCCTTATTCATTTAGGCTAGTGGATAACAATGGGCATCAATCACATCACTTTCATCATTTTGTCAATGTAGTCATTTTTGCTTTGCACTAATTTTTCTTTTTTCTGGCCTTATGTGAATTGAATTGGAACACATGGCATAATCTGCCGAATGTTGATAGATATCTTCTTTTGCTTACTTGAGTAGAAAGTGACAGGAAACTTGTATATGTTTCTCTGTTCTTGCCCTAATTGGAAAAACTTTCGAATATTATTTTTTTCCTTATGTTATATTCAACTTATATCTAAGTAGTGAAAACTAGCCATGCACGTAAATTGTAAAATACGTATCCTTCCAAACAGTGTGAATTTCAATAGGTTCATTTACACACAATTTCACTACATATAAGAATTTCAAGTTCCAATCCAAACAATTTTTACAGAGTAAACAAGTGGTAACGAACCAATATACACACGAATCTGATAAGAACGCTGAACAATTACACACCATTGATAATTCTCCAGTTGACTTCTGGAATAGTCCTTCAACTAATAATTACTTTGTCCGTCAACTGATCTACTGACAAATTAACCCAACAATTCTCATATTCTTGAAGCAAACGTGTAAATCCTAATACGAAAGAATTAAGACCTTCACATCAGAGCTTGCCTTCAATCCTTGCATTTGTAAGTCCAATACAAGCATCCACAAAATCTTCATCAATGAAATCAGTGGAATATATTTGTAACCGGTCACCATAACCTCGACAAATACTCTCCTTTATAAACAACCTTGCATAGGGACGAATCCGATTTGTCACCGGTTTCACACACAACACCGGATTATCCGCCTGAGGCGTCACCGTATTCTCCACTCTGTAAAAATATTTCCGGGATGTTGCCGGTGGCTGCTCACTCAAATGCTTCATATTGCTTTCGAATTTTGTTTCAGGCAAATCAGTGTCAATCCAATTGTCCTTTAAATACCCAGCGCTCCATAACGGACTTCCATG
>JAOTQJ010000001.1:37059070-37082077 GCA_025642045.1 Solanum sejunctum | reverse complement strand
TGAAAAAAGTGTCTTTAATAATTTATTCTTGTAGGAGAACATATTAAAGTAGAGATAGTATATTTTTTATATATATATTTTTATTATAGACACATGATACACATTCAATACATATATACTAAATTAATACTACTTTAAAAATATGAAAGTTCTTAAAAATATTTATAATATTTAATTTAATAATATTAATGTGATATATATGTGCAATGCATATATACTAAATTAGTTAATACTAAAAAGATTAATACTCTTTTAATTAGTTAAATTAAAAGTAATTTTAAAATAAATATTTTTAATAAATATGACAATTAAAATGAATCGGAAAGAAATAGTTTGGTTGATAGAGAACACGTGATAGTGTGATTAAAAGCTCGGGTCGATGATATCACCGTTGGATCTTAAAAGGAGTTAACCCTCTTAATCCGTCGATAAACCCCTTATCCTCACCTACTGCTCTTCTTTTTCCCCTTTTCGCTTCTCCAGAAATTGAGGCAAACACAGGAAGAAGAAAGATCTTCTCTTTTTAGCTATATTAACAAATACCCTTTTTCTATCACCGGCTTCACCATCGTCATCCGCATACACTGGTACTTTTCCCTTTCCTTTTGGTCATTTATACTGTTTTTTGTTCGTATCTATCCTTTACTGGGGTTTTTGTTTATTGAGAAAAAACTAATGGGTAATCTGAGCTCTATTCTGATCTCGTTTCACTGTGGTTAGGTTAATTTCTGGGTTTTTAATCTTTTTCTATTTGCTGTGTGGGTCCGACGAGAGAATGTGATCTTTTGGGTGCTAGGGTTTATTCTGTCTTGACTCATGCTGTTGAAATTTAATTCTAGACATGTAGTTTAATTTATTGTGAGATCTCATTTATTATTGTTGTTTGGTTTTCGGGGTTTTTGTTCGTTTGATTAGAATTAAAGAGAATACTGCTGTGCTGTCTAAGCTATTGCAAGATCTCATTTTGACGTGGTAAATGGGGTTTTAATTCAATTGGTTGCTCTATGGGACTAATAGATAATGCCTTGATTTTTGTTTGCTGCGGATTTGTAATTCGTGAGAAAAGTTCTATGGGGTATTTCTAAGCTCTATTTTAAAATTTTTCTGTAGTTTACTCTGCTTTTGGGGATAATCAGTTTGTATTGCTTTATGGTTTGGAATAGATAATTTGGTATTTTGGGGTGCTAGTTTTTTCCCCCTTGATTTTTGTTCACTGCTGATAGTTTTATGATTTGGTTTCCTTGTACTGCTATTTTTTTTGTCTGATAATAATTCTGTTTGTTGTTCATTTTGTTATGTGAATCTAGGTTTTGTTGAGGTTTATTTATGATGGAAAATGGGGAGGAAGTATTTGGCAAGACCGGAATAGAGGAGAGAAATGGTGTGGTAGATGAAATTGTTGAAGTGCGGCCAGAGGATAAGGTAGCTGTAGTGTCACATGTATCGAAGGAATCCGAAGGGGATGAAGTGTTTGAGGAGGCAATAGAGCCAGAGATTCCTGGTGTTGGTGTTGAGGATGGAGTTGTTGATGAGGGAAGAAATGATGGAAACTCTGAGATTATTAATTGTTCTCCTGAGGTCAGTGGAAATTCCGAGTCCAGGGATGATGTTGAGAACTTTGAGGAAGCAGTTGAAGCTTTGCAAGAGATACAACATGCTGATGATGAGTCCAACCAGAAGGCAGATGTTAACTTGAAAGAGGAGCCTTCAGTTGAGAAGCAATGTTTTCATGGAATCGCCTCACCGGATGAAACAAAAGTGGTTGAGCAGAATATCCTAGCAGAGAAGGGTAAAGATGACATCACTGAGGTTGCAGATCTGGCTGCTACTATAGAAATTGAAACTTCAGTAAATCGGGATGAAAGGAAAGATAAGTCAGGTGAACCAGCTGAGTTTGAGAATGGAGTTTTTGATCATGTGAACTTGGGAGAAACTCAAAGTCATGGTGATGCAAAGGAAACAGATTCTGATCAACAGGATAAAGTGGTTCATGGAAAATTGGATGCTCAGGATGTTAATGAGGTGAAAATGGGTAATAATGTTCTGCAGAACCAGGTACATTCTTACAAAGATGTTTTGCTGCATGACGAAAAGAAGGTTGATGTGATAGGAACATCTGCTGGGCATCAGGACGCTGCTGACGTCCACAACAATGTCTCAGTTATTTCTGGCTCTGTGCTGAAAGATGAAGGAGATACTGAATTGAAAGGAGTGCATTCACTTCATCTCAAATCTTTGAATTCTGATGTTAAAGATGAAGAGCATAAAGATATTTCCCGTAATGATGCTTCCACAAATGGTCACCTCAGAGAAAGCTTGAACCCAAGTGATGAATTCAAAGAAGAAGCAGGGCCTGGTCCAGAAAGGATTATTGGTGATAATATGAATGAAGAGCAGATGGATGTAGGAAAAACAATGCCTAGTCCAGAACCAGTTAACGGTAGTAATAAGGGTGAGGAGGAGCAGATAGATGGAGTAAAGGTAGTGTGTAATCCAGAACCAGTCAAAGGAAGTAATAAGGATGAAGAGCAGCAGATATATGGAGTAAAAGCAGTGCATAGTCCAGAACCAGTTAACGGTAGTAATAAAGGTGAACTGCAGCAGTTAGATGGAGAAAAGGCAGTGTGTAATCCAGAACCAGTTGACAGTATTAGTAAGGGTAAACAGCAGATAGATGGTCCAGACAATGACGCTGTTTCTATTCTACAAGAAGGAAGCTCCCCCTTGAATGCAGAAGTGACAGAAAAAGAATCAACTGGTCCAGAACCAATGGGTGATGCTACTGATCATCAAAGACCGAAATTAAACAAGTCCCCTACTATGGAACCAGGGAATTTGAATGACAGGACCAATGAGCAGAAAGATGCTTCTGTTTCTTCTGGCACTTCAGCTTCTGCGAACTCTACTGGAATTTCAGTAAGAAGCAGAGAGACTGCAGATGGTGAAATGTCTAAATCATCTGAAGCGTTGCCGTCTGACAATCATGAGAAGGTCTCGAAGGTTTCTCAAGGTGCAGGTGTTGGAATTGATAAAGTTGTAGTGAAGGAATTGGTAAAGTCAGTTGTGGAGGACCCGAAACAAAGTGCTCCTAGGGTTAGGGAACCTGAAGCCAAATCTGCAACAGAGGGCCCATCATCTTCCAGTGCATCTGCAACTCGGATACCGGCACCTGCCGGCCTTGGTCGTGCTGCCCCGCTATTGGAACCTGCTCCCCGAGTGGTTCAGCAGCCTCGTGTAAATGGAACAGCATCTCCTGCACAAAACCAGCTTGTTGAAGAATCCACAAATGGAGAGGCTGATGAATATGACGAGACACGTGAGAAGCTCCAGATGATAAGAGTCAAGTTCTTGCGTCTAGCTCATAGGAATGGACAGACTCCACATAATGTGGTGGTTGCCCAAGTCTTGTATAGATTGGGATTGGCTGAACAGCTGCGGGGGAGAAGTGGAGGTCGTGTTGGTGCTTTTAGTTTTGATCGTGCAAGTGCTTTGGCTGAGCAACTTGAGGCAGCTGGACAAGAACCCCTGGATTTCTCTTGCACAATAATGGTTCTTGGAAAAACAGGTGTTGGTAAAAGTGCAACCATCAATTCGATATTTGATGAGGTTAAGTTTGACACTGATGCTTTCCAGATAGGGACCAAAAAGGTTCAGGATGTTGTTGGCACTGTGCAGGGAATCAAGGTTCGGGTAATTGACACTCCCGGGCTTCTTCCTTCCTGGTCAGACCAGCGCCAGAATGAGAAGATCCTTCATTCTGTCAAACGATTTATTAAGAAGACGCCCCCAGATATTGTTCTGTATCTTGACAGGTTGGATATGCAGAGCAGAGATAATAGTGACATGCCATTGTTGAGGACAATTACTGAAGTTTTTGGACCATCAATTTGGTTTAACGCCATAGTTGTTCTCACACATGCTGCTTCTGCTCCACCTGAAGGCCCCAATGGTACTGTGACAAGCTATGACATATTTGTAACTCAGCGCTCACATGTTGTCCAGCAAGCAATACGTCAGGCAGCTGGAGATATGCGCCTTATGAATCCTGTTTCGCTAGTTGAGAATCACTCAGCATGCAGGACTAACAGGGCCGGACAGAGGGTGTTGCCTAATGGACAGGTTTGGAGGCCTCACTTGTTACTTCTGTCATTTGCATCAAAAATTTTGGCTGAAGCAAACACATTGCTTAAATTACAAGATAGTAGTGCACCGGGACAGACTTATGCCACTAGAGCAAGATCCCCTCCTTTGCCTTTCCTATTGTCATCCCTTCTACAGTCAAGGCCACAAGTTAAACTACCAGCAGAGCAATTTGATGATGACAATGAGGCTTTAGATGATGATCTGGATGAGTCTTCAGAGTCGGAAGATGAATCAGAATATGATCAACTTCCACCTTTCAAATGCTTGACCAAAGCTCAGCTGGCAAAGTTGTCCAAAGAGCAGAAGAAGGCGTACAATGATGAGTTAGAATACAGGGAAAAACTTTTTATTAAAAAGCAGTTGAAGGAAGAGAGGAAGAGGCGGAAGATGATGAAGAAAATGCGAGCTGCGGCTGAAAATTTACCACCATCTGATTCCAGCGAAAATGTAGATGAGGAGACTGGTGGAGCAGCATCAGTGCCAGTACCCATGCCAGACTTGGCATTACCTGCTTCATTTGATTCTGATAATCCAACTCATAGATATCGATATCTCGATTCTTCAAATCAGTGGCTTGTGAGGCCTGTCCTAGAACCCAACGGTTGGGACCATGATGTTGGTTATGAGGGCATCAATGTGGAAAGATTGTTTGTTGTCAAAGACAAGATCCCTATATCTTTGTCTAGTCAGATTTCAAAGGACAAAAAGGACACCAATCTACAAATGGAAATTGCAAGCTCAGTGAAGCATGGGGATGGAAAAGCAACTTCTTTAGGTTTTGATATGCAATCAGTTGGTAAAGACCTAGCTTATACTCTTCGCAGTGAGACGAGATTCTGCAATTACAGGAAGAATAAGGCAACAGCTGGTCTTTCAGTAACTCTTTTAGGTGATATCATGACAGGTGGGGTGAAAATTGAGGACAAGTTAACTTTTAATAGGCGGGGATCGTTGGTTGTGTCTGGGGGAGCCATGTTTGGCCGTGGTGATGCTGCTTATGGTGGTAGTTTGGAAGCGACACTGCGAGACAAGGATCATCCTCTTGGTCGTTTCCTCTCAACCTTGGGGCTCTCGGTTATGGATTGGCATGGAGATCTTGCTATCGGATGCAATTCACAAACGCAGATACCTATTGGACGATACACAAACTTGATTGGCCGTGTCAACATTAACAATAAAGGATCTGGACAAGTTAGTATCCGTTTGAACAGTTCAGAACAGCTTCAGATTGCTTTGATAAGCTTAATTCCACTTGTCAGAAAGCTGCTTAGCTACTCTCAACCAGCACAATTTGGATGATGATGAAACTAAGGCCAGACAGCGCACCATACAACTATTCAGTGACATACTAATCACTTCTATAGTGGCCATTAGCTGATCGGCATCACTGAACGTGAGTATTTATTTTAACCTAGTTTCTTTCTCAGTGATAAAATACATTGATTCCAGTGATACTGTTATTTCTCATGAGCATTTTATGGAGTTGTTTTTTAACTTTTTTTTTAATTGGTAAAATATGGTTTTTTGTTGTTACTACAATTATTTTCTTCCATGACAATGGTACTGCTTTCTTGTTTCAATAGCTTTTGGGGTATCTCCATCTGTTTGCATAGCTTCTCAATTGGCATCTGCTGTGGATCTTTTTCTGTTTGGCCAACTGATAAATTGCATTTATAGTCCTTGTACATGCATTCTATATGTATTTTTGACTTTATACTTGGCCTTCACTGTTAGCACACTCTCTATGTTGATAATCTTTGGTAAAAAACCGTAGGTGCATCAAGATAATGATGCTGGAAAAAGTTTCATGCAAAACCCTTTACCTGTTTCTGTTTCCTTAAGAGTGCACGATGTGATCTGTGTGCCGCTTCAAAATCCCCATTCTTGTGTCCATAACTGCTGGTGTGCAATGATATATATAGAAAGAATGCATGGCAAAAGGTAAAAGCACATGTCTTATGTTTCTGTCTAAATGCAGCCTTTTCCAATCTGATTTAAGTACCTCTGTTTTGATGTTGGATAAATTCCACTGCTCAAAATATCTACTCAGATGTCTTAACTCCATGTTGGAGAATGGTGAAGTTGATGTTCAGAGTTCTGTCAGTTACCTAAAAAGTTGTCCTACTGTAAGTTAGTACCTTGTAGAGTTGATTGTAAAACTTCCAGTCTTGTACATTGTAATGTAGACTTCTCATTTTGCTCAAGATATATCTGTATCAAATGACTCTGCAATTGGCAGAAGTTCTTTGTCGGTGTGCAGAGTATGCAAAGAATTTGCATTAAGTTGATCAAGCCCAAGTTTGTGTAGTAATGTTGCAGGTTGTACTACTATTAGTTCATCTACATACTAACCAATTTAGTTCTGCATCTAGTAATGCTAAGGAATTAGATAACTGAGCATTGATCTACTTGGATTGGAGCTGGCTGGATTTATATGAAGTGCATTATTGACTGGAAAATTTTTCTCTGTTTTTGAAGTAGTATTTGCAATTGTGTTCAAGGAACAGTGATCTTGTATCTAAGTGATGCTTCCCAATATAGCAGGCACTTTGCAGTTAATAGGTTTCTCCTTTTTTAAAGACGCAATTTAATAGGTTTCTTGTTCTAGTATATAGGAGGAAACAGCAGTTCAGATTGAATTGCTGTGTATTTCATCTTTAGCTGTATATTTGATTGCAAGGTTTGCGAAGTGGCATGTTGCTAACTTCCTTTGTTGATATAACTCATAAATTTGCAGATGCACTTTATTTTCTTCTGAAGAAAGAAAGGTCGTGCATTGTCTGGCTGCATGAGGAAAAGTGTTTATCAGATCATCCAAAGGCATTTCATTGTACCTAAGAAGAGTTTAGCTTATGCTCGTCTTCAAATTCCAATTTTGTTTGTTATCTTGGTGCTGAGATTGGCTTTGCTTGTAAACTCAATCGGGTTATCCTCCTAGACTGAAACTTTAAGTCTTGTTTAGTTAGTTTCAAATGTTGATATGATGAAAATGGTTTAGCAAGTAGAGTTGGCTATTGCAAGTGCCTTTCTGTGGTCGTCTTCTCCCCAGATATATCAAATCGCACTTTTATATTTGTCCGGTTCTTGATATTGTTTAGCCCAGTTGAATGGATGCTTGTGACGTAAGGCCAAGTAGAAAAGCCAAAACCGAATTATGATCATATTCATCTGCAATCTCTTTACCAAACATGGTGGCCCTCAATCTCCTATTGCCCATAATGGTCTGCCTTTTTTCTTTTCTTTGATTTTTCCTATTGTTTTCAACTGCGAATCCATGTGATCCTCAATAATGACGACAACTGTACAAATTACTTTTCATCGTTATGCTGCTTGAATCTTCACTTCTCTTCGTCGACTAGTTGTTGAACCGTATCTCTTGATTTGGTCGTCACAACGCTGAGATTGATGACTTTTAACAAATTGGGGAAGATAAATCTATGTATAAACATGAAGGATGCTAAAAGGGTATTTGAAAAACTCCATTCTTTGGATCATGTGTTTGAAAAATTTTGCTATTTACTTTAGTTAAACGTCGTAACCAATCAAACAACATTAATTAATCTTTGATGACAATATTTAGTTGCAGTACAAACTTTGTTTCAAGAATTTTTTATTATAACACGCATCCAATAATCAGTAAGTTGACTTTACAATCAAAATAAGAATTCAATAACGAAGAATTACAAGATTATACTCAACAATAACAAGTGTATTATTAGAAAAATAAGTCTTTCCAGTAGCGACTCCCTTAGCAAGCCGGAAAACACCGGATCCGCCAATAATCGACAACTCTCTGTATTCCTGAGATTCAGCGACCCGGCCCATCACGCTCAAAGTACTACCATTATAAAGCCCATCTGTGAACACAAAATTAAAGTTGAAAAACAGGGCCAACTCACTCATCGATGGCGACCCATGGATTCCTTGGGCCCGGCCCACTTGTTTCGAATTGGGATCCGGCCCAACAGTCAGCGGGTTGTCGAACATTCTCAACATGCCAAAGAATGTGGGTGATTGAGGTGTAATGTTGGCTTGAGCAATTACAGGACCTGTTTGGTTATCTCCTCCAAATGTTTCATGGAAATAGAAGTGAAATTTGGTGGTTTTGGGCTTTGCATTGGGGAGATTTTTGAACCATTTTTCTACTGCTTTTGGGCTTTTATCTATGGCGGCTGCTGTAGCCATTGTTAGTAGTACTAACAAGCTTATTAATCGAATGGCTATTTGCTTCTCCATTTCTTTCTTTTTTTCTGCTGGAAATAGGAATTCTTAAGGAATTTGGGAAACAGGAAGATATAAATACTTCAAAGTCGTTTTATTTTATATCCCACGTTTGTTTGTTGTTTTTATTTTATCAGCAAGTTGTCAGCTAAGTTTATTTTTTTCTTTCAAGATTTTCGGATTCCGATAAATGAAAAATCTTAATAATTCTATGTCGACAGTTGTTAGAAATGAGAATTAGCATGGCCAAACAGGTACATGATTTTAACTAACAATATGTACCTATATGATATATTAATGTTATTACACTTGGTATGTGTAATCTATGACATGAATTCAACTCTTTTTATCAGAAAATTATTAAATTACTGTAGTTATATCGTGAAAATAGAAAAGAAGACTTGGTCAACTTGTATTTTTTTTAAAATGATCTTATTTGAGATGCTCATAAATTGATCATACCACTGGTAAAGTATTTAATTGCAGAATTATTGTTGTTCTTTTACAATAATTTTTTGTTCTTTTTTCTTTTGTAGAAGCACTTGCTTCTCTTACACGTATTTTCATATAAAGTCAACAAGTAGCAAACCTTCCCCAACTAAACACCATGCATTATTTAAAAAGTAAGACATTCTGGTTCTATCATTTATCATTTCTGCAGACAAATTGAACATTAATTAAATTGACATGCGAGAGGTGAACACGACAATTTTGTCTTTGTCGACATTTACTTTATTATAAAACTCTATCACGTCCAATAATGAAGTTGCCTGAATAATATTCATTAGAACACAATCCCTCACCGGAAGAACTATAATAGAGTAGCAAAAAAAGATTCAAACATATGTGACTATTGTAACATTGTAACCAACAATAGCATCACCATTAGCATTTGCCGAATAAGTTTGAGCAATAGCATACCCACGGGCCAACCGGAAAAGCCCGGTCCCACCGACGATAGCCATCTCACGAACTGGGTTCAGTGCCGGGTTCGAGCTTAATAGGCTAAATGAACTCCCTTGGTAAATACCATCCGTGAACCCATAACTAACCACCATGATTAGGTCTACATCAGTTTGACCAGCGGACCCATATACTCCGCGGGCTCGACCTATTAGCTTTGAAGTTGGGTCAGGTCCAATAGTAAGTGGGTCATCAATCATCAACAAAGACCCAAATGAGGTAACCGAGTTGGTCCCAGTGGCTTGTGCTATTTGGACTGCACTCGGGTTGGATCCACTGAGTATGTCATGAAAGTAGAATTGGAGAGTTGTAACTACTTCCTTGCCCGTGTCAACTCTCTTGGCCCATGACGGTTGGTCTTGTCCTTGAGCCACCAATGTTAGCGATATCATCACCATTGTGACAAGCAAAAAAACTTTTTCCATATTTTTTAGATGACAGCAAAGAAAAGAGCAAGAACTAAAAATGAGCTATCGACTTACTAAGCATTTGTTGGCTGTTGCAATACAAAATTAACAAAGATATGTTGACGGATAGTGCTTTTTATAAGCGGTAGTCGGTAGATTAGTTAGAAATGGCTCTTTTAGCACGTAAACAAATTAAGGAAGCTGCATTATTAGCTAATCTACCCTACATAAAAGTTGGTAGAGCTTCTTGAGATTTTGATAAATCAATAATGACCATAAAAGTCAGTTTTAGAACCTAAAATCGTGCATTGGTTGCCCTAACAATAGAATACGTCAAAAACATTTTTCTATTCTAGACTTCTACTTATATGGATACTTTCTATCATTATTAAGAAATTATTAATACACTCGTAAACTTTATCATTTCATCCTTTATTTATAATTAATGTATATTAAATTTAGTTAGAAAAATCATTAAAGCACTAATTAATAGTGGGATAAAATGGAAAAAGGAATAGTTAATAATATTCTAATTTAATAAGTATTCATATAATATGAGATAAATATTTATAAAAAAACGCCATAACAGAGTAATTAATGACATATGCGCCAAGTCTCTGTCAAGTTGGTGGGAAAAAAAAATAAGCGACAGAGGATATTTCTTAGACTCACGCAAGAGATGATTATTGGATCATTTTCGTCTATTTAAATTGTAAGTGTTCAGGTGAACACCTTTTTTATAATCAGTCAACTCTCAGGCGAATAAAATTAAAATGATACGTATCATATAAAATTGATATACACACAAACTGATTCACTACCACGATTAATAAAAAAAAAAGACAAATAAGAGTTGGTATTGCCTGCTTAGTTCATCAATTTTACTTGCCCCTTAACTACTTTATATTCTAAGTGAACAAAAGTATCCAAACTCAACAGCAATTGAAATGACAGACCAACCACGATAATGTCTCGTAGTCGGGAATATACAAAACTTTTCAGAATTCAAAATTCGGACGTAAGTGCATAATTTTAGGGATGACAAAATTAGTAAAACAAAAACATGATTGTTTAACTCGTGATGTGGTGAATTATTGATTTATTCGTTTATTGGTTTAATTCTAAATTTATTTTTATCCGCCTATTCAGCTATTTGAAAATGAAGTTGATATATACCATAAATTGATTTATCAAATAATGCATATCCTTTGGATTCTCTGAAACTACAAGATCTTGCAATTAAAACATCATTCTGTAATCATGATAAGGTGCTGCTGGTCTTAAGTGGTCTGGTTTGAAAACTTGATGAATAATAGTTTGGCAGTGTCTCGGTTTATTAGTTCACCAAATTAATTACTTGCTCCATGATTATACAAGTTCACACTTTCAATAAAAATTGATTCAAATTAAATCAATTAAATAAATTGAATGTTGTTTCATTTGATTTGATTTTATATTTTAACAATCGATAATATTTGATTTTTGTTTTGGATTTGTGCCAAAAAAAAAATAAATCAAAACGAACTGACAAATTATGAATACATACAATTATATATACATAATATATTATCCTTATGAACAATGTTTTAGGTGAAAAATGAAGTACCTTAATGAAAAAGAGTAAGATATGATGTGTCTTTTGAATGAATTTTTTTTTTGTATATGATTAATAATGAAATAACCGAATCAAATCAAACCAAAATTAATAATAATCAAACAATAATATAAATTACATTTGATTTAATTTAATTGTGATTTTGGTCAATAACTAATTCAAACTAACTGATGAACACCTCTACCCATGACTATGCTCAATGAAAGCATTCAAAATCATCAGTCATTAAAGTAATGGCAAAATTAGAATTTTGAGTTTAAGAAAACTTATGTGCCATTACCTAAACCTCTAGATGACAAGTTTAGTCCAAATTTCAAGTAAAGAACTTTGAGTTCCAATTATGAAAATGGAGAAGTTGTTTCTATCTTTTTCATATAATATAGTCGATATATGATGTAAACTTAAATTAGTTGGATATGTGAATTTCAAATAAAAAGCACAGAAAGCAAAACGTACAAAAGGAACATACATATCTTTCTAATTGTACATTTTTAGGACAAAAATGTAGGAGGCTTTCTAATTAGGGTTACTTGCTCAAAGGCATAGGCAATTTCAATTAATTTAGGCTCTGAGCCTTTCAAACCACTAAAACAAATGCCAATAGGCACCCCTTTGTAATAAGCAGCTGGCACACTTATTGCTGGAAATCCACCAATAGCAAGAACAGGAGCAACATCAGAGCCAGCAGTCACTAATGCATCCAACTTATACTTTTTCATCAACTTTTGGAATCCATTTCTTGTTAGTCTTGACAAATTACTCAAAGCTTTCAATTCTGTTTTCCCAATTCCATTTGTAGCTTCAGCTGCCAAAAATATATCTTGACCAAATTCCTTTAGCATCTCCTGAATGACAAATAAGAGTTGAGTCACTTTCGTGTAATCGATTCAATCTTGTCTGTAGATTACTTGATCATGAATAACATACCAGTTCGGGATTTTTTTGATTAAAGATTATTATATCTGATAAAGATCGAACAGGGGAATCGACTAGCTCTTTAAGATAAACATTTAAGGCTATCTTGAATTCAGCCAACACTGCTGATGCTTCACCGCTCAGATTGAAGTCTAAAATTGTCTCAAGGTTGTCTATGTTCACATTGTCTACCAAGATTGCACCTTGTCGCCTGCATTTAAGGAAAACAGGAAATTGTCGAAATGTGTAAGAATAGCAAAGATCCCAAATTCAAGTCTCACTGTCACTCGTTATATCTTCAACGACACTTGAAAGATTAAGTGAACAATCTCTAATGCTTTTAAATGAAATAGACATCCATTTTTAATGAAAAATGATATCTTCAGAACCAACTAGCTAAGCTACCTGAGTGTTTGGAGATGTTTCTCAAAAGCTTGAGCCAGGACAGGATTATTAGTGAAATTGAAGAAGGGGTCCCTCACTATTCCAATTCTCTTGTACGTAAGGCCATCTTCTTTAAGAAATTGAGTATAACCCCCACGAGGAATGAATTTGGCTGCTGCACCAGTTGCTGCTGCATCATTGTGGTCAAAGCCTACGATGGCATCAAGAACATGAACAGCATCCGCTACTGTTCTACCAAATGGTCTGTCCAACCAAAGCATATGATAAGTTAATACTGTTGTATAGGTATCCTTCAGAAGAAGTATCAAATTAATGGACGTGGATTTAGAACGCGTTATACCCAACGGTGTCTTGTCTAGGAGTTATAGGAATGACCCCTGCTCGGCTAGTGAGTCCAACGGTTGGTTTGATGCCTACAACTGCATTAAAGCTAGCTGGGCATAAGATTGAACCACGGGTCTCTGTCCCTAGCGACACTGACACCATGTTTGCTGCCACTGATATTGCTGATCCACTACTCGAGCCACAAGGGTCTGCTGAGAGAACGTATGGATTCTGCACAGTAGTTCAAAAGAGTGTGTACCTCATCAATTGATTGCATATATTTTGCCAGCATAGATGTCGTTGTAATTGGCCAACACAAAAGCGCTTTTCGTTGTATTACTAACATACTTTCTAAAAACTCCGTTTGACATATATAACTTACCTTTCCTTGTCCACCTCTAGGACTCCAGCCATTGGGCGCTTTTCGTGCCCGAGCCTTAGCCCACTCGCTGAGGCTAGCTTTCCCTAGTACAATCGCCCCTGCTTTTTTCAACTTTGTCACTACACCTGCGTCACGGGGCCCCACTGAGCCCAGTAATGAAAATGATCCAGCAGTGGTGTTCAGCTTATCTTGGGTTGCTATGTTATCCTTGAGAAGGATTGGAACACCATGCAACATTGATAAAGAGAAAGCTGACTCCTCATTCCTCTCTTTGTCAGCCTTGTCAGCTTCCAAGAGTGCATCGGGATTTATCTGTAAGCAACATAATTAATTAAACAAAAATATAATTTTATATGAGATTATCACATAATTACCTCAATGACACCTTTAAGAACAGGATTAAGCCGTGAGATTTCTCGTAGATAGAACTCCACGAGCTGCGTCGATGTAAGCAGGTTTTGGCTAAAAGCAAGCTGCAGATCACTAATGCTAGCTTCTTTAATCGAGAATGCATAACAAGTATCAACTCGTGACCATCCAAACAGGGATATGGCCGTCAGAGTAAGTAATGCGGACAAGGAATAAACGTTCATGGCACTAAATTTAGCCAAGATGCAGCAGATCACCTCAAAACTGGATCTAATTGAGCTTAAATTTTTTAAGGTTCAATATGCAATAAATAAATAAATAATGGAATTGATTTCTGTGAATTGGATAAAAGAAGCATTGATCAAGGATGAATCAAAAGAGAATCTTAGAATCCTTATAGACGCCAACTGTTGGATAATTTAAGCAGTGTATATGCTAAAATTGAGAAAGGGACAGCGGGAAAATGGCAAACGATGATTCTTTGGACATTTGAGTTTTTAAAATCACTATTGAGTGCCAAATGTATTTTTGGTCACTGTATGTATGCCGGCGGCATCCGGCAACTGTCTTTTTATGGAGGTATCTTTTAGATAGACTAATTAGATCCTGTGCCTTGTTCTTTGTTGAGTTATTCAACAAAGAGAAAATTCAGTTCTTGGACATACCTAATTAATGACATATATCTATGGTGCTACTATTCTGAAACAGACAATGAATCTGGTCATAATAAATAATAGGTATAAAAAAATAAAAATAAAAAGTCTGGGGAAGAGAAGAAAAGTAGTAAACAATTAAGTGAGAAACAATGTTTCTGAAATTGAAGAAATGTTTTTGACTACAACTAATAAGAGATTGTGGCATTGTGCAGTAAAACGAAAACATTCTTTTCGGTTAGTTCAATAGAGTCAATGGCATGGTAGTCATGGTACGATGTACCATTAGCTGCACAACTCAGCGGCAAGAAACGTTCTTTGCTTTCTTCATTTTCAAATTTACTCTATTTTCAGGGCAAAGCAATATTAAATCACAGAAGGAGGTCGTCGAACTTTGCTAGATTGTTCAAAGGCATAGGCAATTTCAATCAACTTTGGTTCAGTACCCTTCAAACCTCCAAAACAGAGGCCAAATGGCATGCCATCACTTTCATAACCGGCTGGAATGGTTATTGCTGGGTAGCCACCTATTGCAAAAACAGGAGAGGCACGCGAACCAGGCGAGATCATTGCATCAAGCTCATGGTCCTTCATCATTTTCTCGAATCCATTTTCTGAAAAGCTTTTCAACTTCTCCACAACTTTCTTCTCTTCTTCTCCATATCCGTCTGTCTTCTCGGCTTCTATAAAGGTATGTTGGTCATACTCTGAAAGTTTTTCCTGTAATGAAAAGTTCATTGGACATCTCGCGTTACTTTAAAGTATGTAGTGCTGAAAAATCAAATGACATAATTTATATTCCATTCACATCACAGGGCTATTGCCCTTATTTTTTTTTTTTGATAACTCAGATTAGGTTCTGTCCTCAACAACTTTATGACACATTTAACCATTTCATTTGTTAAATCGTCTTTCACTGAGTTTGAAATAATCTTCAAGTGGTGGAGCTATATCACCCACTACTCTAAACTGGAGCAGATCTTAACAAGCTGCTGCAAAGTTGGCAAGTTATAGGACTTCCTCATATGAAAATAGAGTGTTATACTCGGTCAAGAGGTCAGGGTTGTGATTGAGACAGGGTTAGAGGCCAATATGAAGAGCTAAATTCAACTTTACTTGTTTCGTGTTAAAACTTCAAGTTAGTTTTATTTAACGCCTAAAAACCTTGTGTGGCAAGGTGAAATTACATACCAACTCAGAGTTGCGCTCATTAAAAGCAATAATGTCAGCCAATGACCGGACAGGAGAAGTGATCAGCTCTTTCAGGTAAGCATTGATTGAGGTCTTGAATTCAACCATCATCACCAACATTTCACCGCTATGCTGTGGATCCATTATGGCTTCAATATGTGCTATTCTCAGGTTGTCTATCAGAATTGCTCCTTGTTGTCTTAAATTCCAACATAAGGTCCACCACCAAATAATTACAAATTAAACGGAGATATCTTATTTTTATTTGTGATTTTACAGATAAGATGAGTTGAGCTACCAAAGCTTCATACCTTAACAAATCTAGGTGATGCTCAAAAGCTGATTTTTCGATGGCTCCATGTATCATTTCCACAAATGGGTGTCTGACAATGCCTATTCGCTTCCCTTTCAGACCATCATCCTTGAGAAACTGTTTGTAGCCACCCTCAGGAATATATTTAGCTGCTTCCAAGGTGACTTCATCTCTAGGATCTGATCGAACAATTACATCAAGCATGTAAACTGCATCTGTAACATTCCTGCATATAGGTCTGAATAACAAGGAAACCTTCAGTTTAATACAGCTTCCTTAACAGTTAACATCAACCTCCTGAACAAACCTTAACATGTGCAATGATTCGGTAACAGAACACTGGTCAGATTTTGAATAATTAATCTTCTACTTATTGTTGTTTATTAGTAACAGATTCTACAAGACCAAGTAAAGAAAATACACTCACCCAACAGTGTCCCAGCGGGGCGTCATTGGTATAATCCCAGCCTGACTTGTGACCCCAACAGTAGGTTTCAGCCCTACAACTGAGTTATGATCTGCTGGACAGATGATGGAGCAGTGAGTCTCAGTCCCAAGAGAGACAGCTGTCATATTTGCAGCAACAGATATTGCACAGCCACTACTCGATCCACATGGCGATCCAGATGGGCAATAAGGATTCTACAGTTTTTGAAAAGGTAAATGTAATACATTCTTAAGAGGAGCTATTAGATGCTTGTAATGTTAAAATTGAACAGTTAATCTTAGGAAGCTTGTAAATGATACATAATACTCTTCCTAACTTACAAATAAAAAGACGTATTCAATTCTATACTGAGAGTTCTGAAGCAGGGAAGATTATCCAAACAAGGAGCTTTATAGTATCATCCATATACAATACCATATGCTGGTATGGTAATCTGCACAATAATCGACAAAATACAGTCATCTTCTTTCAGTACTATAGCTTCTTACTCTCTCTCTGCTTTTCGTAAATTACTTTTCCCATTTTGCCTTCTTGTTTGGTTAACTGTAAGCAATATGTATAACATATGACCAAAGAGTTCGAATTCTTCACTCTATCGGAGGAATAAATCATTTTTACAGTTAAGTCACTTGTAAGGTCTGTACAATAAATCTCTATGATAAGCAATCTCCTAACAACACTTGTATCGGTTAATTCTATCCATCAACCTGGATAGACAAGAATAGATCATGATCTCATAGTCCCCAACCTTATAATTGACCACTAAGCTACACCCTCAACTAGGTGTATGTGTTTACCACTTGTTTGGCATCTATTTTCACACTAGGGAAAGCTAACAAATTAAGACAATCTGGAAACACAGCTCAAGTGATTAAACTAGAATTAGGCTTGAACCTCTCTCTCATCTCACTTGTAGCTTGCGATTGACTATAGATTTTAAAAATTTATTTTTAAATATTTTCAAGTTCCCAAAAACTGGTTCAGACCAATTTCGGATTTTTGGGACTGTCACTTACAAAACATCAATTGTTTTCTGAGGTAAAATGCATGTCCAACTACAACTTCAAAAGCTCAAGTCCCTGGGTTCCATGGAAAGAGAGCATCACGATCATATATCAATCGGTCAAAGATGTTTCTCTTGGGACCTTAACAAAGACGACAACAACATACCACTAGTGGGGTCTAAGGAGACGCACACCTTACCACTACCTTAATAAAAGGAGAAAAGAGTAACGAACCACTCCTTGTCCGGATCGAGCACACCAGCCATTAGGAACTCCACTGAGAGAACGAAACTTATACCATTCACTCAAACTTGCTTTTCCCAAAATAATAGCCCCTGCATTTCTCAATTTCTCCACAACTACAGCATCTCGCGGCACTTCAGATCCCAGCAGAGCATAAGAACCAGCAGTGGTATTCAACTTATCCTTCGTCCCAAATGTGTCCTTAAGAAGCACAGGGATTCCATGTAAATCCCCTAAGAACCTTCCATTCTTATTACTCTTAACTCTGTTTCGGTCAGCCTCATCAGCTAGATTTTGGGCCTCCGGGTTTACCTCGATAACGCCACGAAGCAGAGGATTTAGGGTTTCTATTTGATGAAGGTAAAAATCAACGAGTTCTCTAGCGGTGAGTTTTCCCTGAGCAAATGCTTGGTGGATTTCTTTAATGGTGGTTTCTTCAATCTTAAAAACCGAGCTGAATTCCATATTCAAGATAATTAGTGGCTTAGTATAAAAATTGTGAGATACTATATAATTCACTCAAGGATCATATATAGTTCAGTTTTCTTCTGGGGCAAAAGTTGCCATGTGCATTGGTATGAAGCTTCAAGTCTCAAGCATAGGGATTATATTATTATTAACAGGAATTTTAAATTCCTTGATTGTCAGGTAAGGTACGCCAGTTTGTTCTATTTAAGGATTAGCTGTATTAGGTTTAATAATACGATCGTTGAATTAATTAATTTGGAGTCGTGTAAGACAAACAGAAAGCATAATACATGAAAACATCTTATAATCAATAAATAACTATAACAAAATGGTTTATTACCGCAATTTTCTCTACCAATGCCAGACTTTTTTTTTTTTTTTTAAAAGAAAAGATCAATGATCATCGTATAAAAACAAAGCTTTTACGGCCCTCTATTGATTTATAGTTTGAGGATTCATAAGAAGTTGGTATTATGTTTATTTTATACCCGCTTGCAAATCAAAAATAAAATCGTATTGTCAATCAAGAATTTGGAGGCACTTGCATAATCGTTGGCAAAAGCAAAAGCTTAGGAAAAAAAAAAAAGAGGTATCAAATTAAGTTTCAACATGAGTCTAGGTATGAAATTCTTTATTTTCATATTGTAGCAATGGACGAGGAGTTTGGGAATCAGTAACATCAATAATATACGATTCCAAAATACTATGACGTACAGAGCAGATGTAAAAATTA
The DNA here is from genome assembly GCA_025642045.1 of Solanum sejunctum. Lineage (NCBI taxonomy): Eukaryota > Viridiplantae > Streptophyta > Magnoliopsida > Solanales > Solanaceae > Solanum > Solanum sejunctum. The sequence continues at coordinate 37,063,280 of JAOTQJ010000001.1, read as the reverse complement.
AGTATACGCTAAGAAGCTAAGGTATACTAGGAAGTGGAATAAATAATTATCACTTGCAAGGATTGAACTTGCATGAGACTCTTCCATTTCCAGAATTAGCCCTCAAGAAACTCAAAGCTGTATGCATAACTTGTTGAGTTGATCCCATTAATGCCCAATTCATATGTTGAATAACACTCAATGGATGATATGGAAATTGTACACTGTTATAAGAATTCAAAAGTGCAGTTGTCCCTTCTCTTAGCAATGTTTTATAAGGTTCTCCTCTACCTCTCATGCCTTCCCATAATGTTATATCAGTTCCATATTTTCTTGCAGCAATTACACCAAATACAACACCTACTTTTGAATCCGGATTTATTACTTTCCAGTAACATCTGTATTCCGGCATCATCCAAGTCCTGCAGTTAAAAAAGAACGTCATAAACAGTGTTTTCAACCTGTTTGACTATGATCCACCAGCACTGGGGAAAAGTTTATAGTAACACAAGTAGTCGAAGTTTATCAACACAAAGACTTACTGGTGTGAGCAAGCTGAAGCTTCCAGATAGGGGAAACGAGGCATTGGGGGTAAAGGAGGCAATGGGGGAGTAGGTGGAAATGGAAGTGTTGATGGTGGTGTAGCAGGGGAAACAGGGTTGGGATGTGGCTGTGGGTATGAAAATTTTGGACAGAAAGACATTGGATTTGCTGGCTGAGAAATCAATGGATCAATTGTGTACATGTTCATTTCAAACATCCTAAATATTAATCTTGGTGACTTCCCTGGTCCTCCTCCTGTCTCACAACCTCTTTTCCCTTGCTCGTTACTGCTCGTAACCTGTGCAACAATTACGTCTCAGTCTCAAACAATCTAAATTCGATCATGTCACTCTTCACTGACAGTGTTGCTTCAATCGATCTCATGCTAATATTATGACGAGTTGGTTTCTCATATGACCATTTTTAAAAAGTCGCTTTCTTTGTTGAAGTATGTGTTGAGTAATCATCTAAGATATCAACTAATCAATGGAAAAAATAATGAACTACTTTTATAAACCTGTGCAACGCAGCCACTCAAATCTGGATTTCCATCGAACTTCATGACAAAATTTCCTAGCCAATTTGTTGTTTCTTCTCCCCATGTTGTCATTTGTCCATTGTTGTCTGGGCACGCCATTGCTACATTTATTCCTGCACATAGTTTGCCACTCAAAAACTTATCTAGTACGCTAGTGAAAAGCATTAACTAGAGGATCCTTTTCAAGATTCATTAAATATGAGCTTTGATGCAACGGAAAGAGCTTTGTACGCTGTATTTCCCTTATAATCAAGATTTTCAAGACTCAATTTTGTTTCATAATCCAAGAATATCAACAAGTAGGACAAAACATTGGATAAGAAGTACTACCAAAGACAAGGTTGATTACAATGTCAATATGGGAACTTAATCAAAGAAACTAAAAAGACATCTATTACTAGTTAAGTAGTTTTTAGTTACCATTTAGAGGATAGTCAAAGAGAGAGATTTGGCCATCTTTGCATTGGTCACAGAAGACTGTGCCAGAGACCATTGCATAACCATGAATTCCATGAATGGCTGCTGCAACAATTAGAAAACCTGTTAAGTATAGCTTTTGTGACCAATCCATGATGTTCTTTGAAACTCGAGAGTTCTGATGGGAAGAGAAAGAGACTTAATAGTAGTAGTATTAAAAGCCAGTGATGGGTTGGTTTTGAGTCCAATCTTGAATGTGAAATAAAAAAGCTGGGAAGAATTTATGAAGCTTGTTATACAGCAACACTCAACTGTATCCATTAATGAGTTTTTGAAAAAAATTGGTTTCTTGAAAAATAAAGAAAACTAAAATTACAAGCACCCTCCGTACTTATTCATTTTATGCTTGTTAAAAAAAAAGATATCATTTACTAAATTATTCTATGTACTAGATGTTTCTTGAAATTCAACAAGCTCTTTAAGATACGAGTATAATTGGAAATAATTATAGAAATTCTTATTTTGGGACGGAGGGAGCAAGTATATTGATACGGAAATTCATTTAAGACATTGAAAAATCATTGTGCTCCAGCTTTAAATCGTACAAAACCAAATGAATTTATTGCCATCACCAACCTCTCATTTACCATAATGTTTTATCTACAAATGATACATAACAACATACTTGCAAACAAAACTGCTACTCTTTTAGAAACTTGGCCCAAGATCACTTAAATATCCTTTAAATTAGTGTATCCATGTGTTTTAGGACTATGGATATTATAGCTTACAACTAAGATGTCAATTTTAAAGATTCTTGATGACCCATTACAACATTAATTGTGCAACTACTCTTCGATTGAATTACCATTTGAATCAATTTGTGAAATGTGTTTATCTCATCTTGTTTGAATTATACATGCATATACAACTTGTTGGAACCTCCTTTTCCAAAGAACGACTCGAACAAATTGTATTTTGAAAATATGCATGTATATTTTTGGTGCATTAATTAATTAAGTTTTTTGAAATGCTATAATCATTGATTGATTCATGTTATGCATCTAAAGTAGTTACTTATAATTTACTGGTCATGCATATGGCAATAGAAAAAGTAGTTGGGATGCAAAGAGAACGTGGCAACCAGGAAACCAAGTTTATGCTTTAAGATCCTGCATATTTATACTAAGACTGTTGAGACACAAAGTCCTACATTGGTGGTAAATGGGATGGGTGGTCTACTTATAAGGTTTAAGCAATCCTCCTCCCTTTGAGCTAGCTTTTGGGGTGTGAGTTAAGTCTAAAATCTTTTTCAACATGGTATTAGAGCAGGATCCGTCTCACCCAATGTTGGGCTCCCAAAAAAATTGTCCACGCACCAGATGCTAAGCACTGGGCGTGAGGGGAGTGTTGAGATACAAAGTCTCACATTAGTGGTTAATGAGATGGGTGGTCTCACCCAATATTGGGCCTCCAAAAAAATTGTCCACGCACCAGATGCTAAGCACTGGGCGGCTGGGCGTGAGGACTTTGTTGAGATACAAAGTCCCACATTAGTGGTTAATGAGATGGGTGGTCTCACCAATGTTGGACCCCCAAAAGAATTGTCCATGCACCAGATTCTAAGCATTAGGTGTGGGGGTGGGGGTGGGGGTGTTTTGAGATACAAAGTCCCACATTAGTGGTTACCAGATTCTAAGCACTAGGTGTGAGGGTGGGGGTGGGGGTGGGGGTGTTTTGAGATACAAAGTCCCACATTAGTGGTTAATGAGATGAGATGGGTGGTCGCGTGAGGGGGGAGTGTTGAGATACAAAGTCCCACATTAGTGGTTAATGGGATGAGTGGTCTCACCCAATGTTTAGGCAATCCTCCTTCCTTTGATCTAGTTTTTGAGGTGTGAGTTAGGCCTAAAACCTACTTCAACATGGTATAAGAGCAGGGCCACACAAAGTCCTACATTGAATTTGGAATGTAAGTTAAGCATAAAACCTACTTCAACAAAGACAGACTTTGAGGGATAAATAGAGATAGTGTTTCCACTATTCTACAATACATGATACATCATTTTAAAGCATTCTTAACAAACACCAAGTCATATGTCTCATGTGACAGAAAATGCTCATAAGAAAATGAATTATATATTTAATAATACAAATGGGAAACGAAAGAAAGCTGCAATCACAGCTATCACTTTCAAATTGAGGAAACATAAAGGGTAAATATGCAATAATAATAGACAACAACTTGTTGAGTAATGCAGTTTACAGTTGAACGTTGACAAATTGGGCAAAAAAGCAAGCCCACTTTTGGGTGATAAAGGGATGATTGATGTGTGTAGTAATTTATTATTGCAATAATAATATATTCAGTAAAATTTTACATAAAAAATAAAATATATACAATAATAATAATAACAACAACAACATACTCAGTAATATCTCACAAGTGGGGTCTGGGGAGGGTAGATTGTACGTAGACCTTACCACTATCTCATAGAAGTAGAAAGGCTGTTTCCTAAAACCCTCAGCTCAAAACCTATAAATATATATATATATATACAGATTTAACTATTACTTCAGAGAGATAGAAAAACTGTTTTCGAAAGACTTTTATCTCAAAAAACATTATCCCCCCCCAAAAAAAATACTAGATATGAAATGATTGACTATTTTTTGGCCTTGGAGTATGATGGAATAAAGCAAAATGACTCTTTAAACTATCTGCGCTTTTTT
>JAOTQJ010000001.1:37036797-37054657 GCA_025642045.1 Solanum sejunctum | reverse complement strand
TCATTGGTAAAATAGGGAGAACTGGTAGTTCCAAAAAGAAGAACATGCCGACCAACTCGAAACCAAGGAACAACTAATGATCATGTTCAATTGCGTAAAACTTGTTTTCCCAAAGAGCTTAAACCATCACACACACACGTGTTAATAAAGCATATGTAAATTTTATCACCATCATATGAGAGGTAATAGAAATTATTTTCGAAAGATTTTTGATTTGAATAATACATATCAAAGAAATCAACATAAAATGATGGTTTCTTAAAAGTTAAGTCTAGAACAAGCAAGGCGAAGAAATCAGAGTTCAAGTACCTAAATTAATCTCCACTCCAATTTGAACTTAGAACATCCTGTTTGATGAATACTAAAAAGAACAGAACATGTTAAGGATCATGGAAGAAGTCCAAAAATAAACTAACAATGATCATCAAAATCTATGATATTTCAGTCTTTATGCCCTTTGTGTTCCACATTAGAAAAACAAATCCTTAACTCGTGAGTCAACAGGAAAAAAAGAACAAACATAAATAGCAAAATGATAATGTTGGTGTACGTACACAGAGAAACAAAACACTACAGAAAAAGCAGTTCTATCAAAATTGCCTCAATGCTTCCCCTATTTCAACCTCTGAAGGAAACATAAACTTCCTTTGGCATCATATTTGTGGCTCACCACCAGATTCAGCAGTTTCATTTACAGCTTCTTCAACAGCCACGTTTACACTTTCCCCAGCACTACAAAACATTTTAAAAATGAGTGTCAGGAACCACCAAGTCATTCAGGTACAGACTGGTGAACAATCAGCGAATTATGCACAACTCCAAACTGCAGCTTCAACAAAACAGAGGAACAAGAGAAGGTAAACAATGGAGAGAGTTCCCCAGTCCACAGCACGAACGACCCTAATCCTATCAGACTCCACACGGCACTAACCAGAAGCAAGAATCAGCACATTAAGCACTTAAAGCCTCATTCTTTTTATGAGTTAGTTATAGTTAGACTGTTAAGAGTTGGCACAGAATCATATGTATGCATTTTGCATCCAGAACCCACTCTATTACCCTAAATTAGGACGAAACACATCGAGAACAAAATGTTACTACGAGGCTAATACATGGAGAAAAGGAGAAGGCAGTTTTTTACTGCATTGCTCAACACCATGATTGTTCCGTTAAGTCCTACCAATGAGTGTGTCAGGCCCAAGAGCCGCAGGTTAATAATCATTCAATACCGAGCAAGTGAATACAAAACTATTGTTGATCTTTTGCAATTCCTCCATGGTTTTACGACTACACTTGGACTTTATGAATACACGACTACATCATACTTGGCACATCCCATGCTCTAGTATATGGACAAAGGAGTTAAATTCAGGGAAATCCAGCAAACAACAAGAGTAAGCTTAACATAACTTGTTAAACCCCTCAACAAGGCTACCCAGATATCTATAATCAATTAACTAGTCAGAGTAGATTTTGCAAACAGCAAGCACTAAAAATCCATGGAGTCACAAAAAAGGAAACATCAGTCAGCATAAAAAAGAGATTCGATAAATCTAGAATCTAACATAAGAATACATCAGACCTGGAAGGAGGAATTTCATTCAGCTCAGGCTTCCTCCAACTCTTCTCGGTCTTGTCATCGCGAAAAATCAGCTTCGCATTGGGACTTCCCCAAGCTTTCTTGGCAATCGGAGCACCATTACTTGACTCAGAAGCCTCCTTTACCTTCGAAGACTCGACCTTTTGGTCAATCTCCTTCCAATTCTGTCCCTTCTCCTTCAATACCTCCTCCCTTGGTCTAGCTGCTCCAAATGGATTGGAGCCTTTTGGCTTCGCGACAGGTTCATTACTGTTATGCTGTCCTTCACTCAACGGCAATGTCCTTGGTTGCAAATTCAACTTTGGCCTACCACCACCACCAGCAACTCCGTTCTCAATCTTCCTCCCCCAATTTTCTGAATCCACGCCACTGTTGAAATCGTAACCGCCTCTTCTTTCTCTTAAACTGTCGAATGCGCCACCACCAGATACAAATCTTCGTCCTCCTTCCTCTTCCTTCTTTTTTGTCCACCGATCCGAATCAGAATCACTACCATTTGACCCAAAACTTCCTCTCCTATCAACTCTTCGACCAGAAGAGGGTACAAAAGCTTTATTCGCAGCCCAATTATCAGATTCATCAGCTTTAGACTGCGAATCGGAGAAAAAACCTCCCCTTTCACCTCTCTCCCTCCTTTCATAACCGTTACCAGCCGATGATTTCTTAGCTGCACCCCAATCATCAGTCTCGTCAGCACGAGAGGGAGCAATTTCCCTATCCTCCCTTCGGAATCCTCCCTGCCTACGAGAATCGTCCGACGGACCCCTCCCTGGACGGTCGTAACCGTACGATTTGAAACCACCTCCAAGCCGAGACTGGTCAAGTTCCTCGGGAGTGCGCTCGCGAGGACCGGTGGGGAGTCTCAATGCTTCTTCCGGTGTCAGGCCTTTGGTGGCTGCAGCGGCGGCAGATTGAGACTGCTTAGTAGTGCCGTAAGTGGAGAACTCCTGAAGGGATACGGTTTGTGGCTTCTTCTTCTTCGTTTTGGTGGTGGCGGCAGCGGCCAGCGATGGAAAATCTGAAAGTCCACCGGCACCGCCGCCATTGTAGTTGTTGCCCACCTTCGTAGACTCCTCCTTCTGAAGCTCCAACTCATGTTCCTCGGAATCAAGCGCCCACGCGCCTGGTTTTGACCACGCGCTCACGGTTGCCGCCATGTTTGCTCTTTGGACTCTTTATCTCGCGTAGGTTTTTTGAGAGAATTCGCTTTCGTTTAAAGCGAAGAAATAGGTTTTTTTCTTATATATAAGAATATCCGTTGATTTGATCCAACGGTCAGCGTACGATAGGAACGATTTTCCGGAATAGATTCGCCTTCAATAACGGTGAAGATTAAATCCTTCATCTGAAAGGAAAGACTTCGAGTTGATTTTTTTTATTTTTTTATTCAAGACGTGTTAATGTGTAATTGTAGACCACAAATATTATATTCCATATCTTTTGTATAACTAGGAAATTACAGGTAATCTTCATAATTTATTAATGAATAAAAATAAAGGGGGAAAAGGAAAACAACAAGTAGAAACATTTGAAAAGCTTGGAAAGGTTAAATGGACTATAATGAGTGGTGGAATCAAGATTATCACTAAAGGAGAGTACCATATAAAGTTGTATATCGCACTTGAAAAGGATAAATCGCTCCCGATCTATTGATTCTTTCCTAAGTTGGAATGTAAGTACAATGAATTACTTCATGGGCGTGGTTCTGGTTCAAGTTTAGAATGACCCAGTTATGTCAGGGGAAAGAATAGAAGAAGCATCTGACTACTTCATGTATGCTCCTCTTGACTCGAGTAGTCATACGGACTAGTTAAATTGAAGTTTGATATCTATTATATATATAAAAAAAATTATTTTAATTATGTATAAATAGTATAATTATTCGTCAAAACAAGGAATAGATTCGCATAATGAAAAAAAGGAAGATAGTAAGAGCTTGGATGAGGTTTTATCATGAATTGATAAATTTTAGTGCTTGTGACAATCGACATATTTTACATGGAGTTGAGATTGAGTTTAGTAAAACCACTGATTCATTAAATTCCTTCAAGAATTAATTTTTACAAGCTTTTCTGATATGTTGATTGGTGAGTATCTTGTTACTTTTTTCCTTGGCAAACATTTCTTCTGAAGCATCATTAAATTGTATTCACCAATAACAAATAGAGTCTAATATATATTGATAGTAATTCATAAAACGTTCTCTAATCCTAAACAATCTAATGTGAGTAACTAATTATGAGGAAGTGATAAAAATATCAATTACAAGGAAAAATATCATGATAGTAACTGGCAACTATGAGAATAATGCTAATCTTATCGACATAAATTCACCATTTTATCGACATTAAATTTGTAAAAAAAATCAAATTCTTATCAACAATTCTTTATGATTATATAAAAGAAACTATGAAAATTCCTCTCCACCCCACACCCAACCCAACTTTCCCCCCGTCATTTGTTCAAGATGTGTTGGGCTTGGGTTGAATTATTTGATCATCTATATATATGCTCCTATCATGAATTCCAGAAAATTCATAATTTGTCATTCTCCAAAACAAATGCTTGTGAGCCTTCTTACAAACAAAATACCAAACTTACTTCTGCAACCTTCTTCTCTATGTTACATTCTCACAGTATAAAATAATGAATACTACATTACAACAATGCGGTGGGGCTCAATATGAATCAACTACCATACTCTACACAACAAACTGAATGCAGAGACATCTCCGTGTATGTACAAACCTTGATTTGAACGGCAGCTCAGCGAGGATCCATGACAAGCTTAAATTACAAGGTGTAGCCTTTCCCAAAGTGTGCTTGTAGGAGAACTCGCCTCCCAGTTGTAAAGCTCAATGTTGCTTGAACAAAAGCAAGAAGCTCATTCACAAAGCAAAAACAAAAAAATCAAGCATCAGCTGCACATACGGCTTCAACTTTTGCAGCTGATATCTAGAATCTGTATCGATGAGATGATATCAGTGGAAATAGTTTGAATCATTCAACATTATGTAATGTCCATCCTCCATAACTTTTATATCTCCTCCATCATACCACGATATATTTCCTGCATAACCAAAGTATTATGAGCAAAAACTTGCAATAAACTTTTGAGTCGTAAAAATATATTGAGGCCTCAACTTGAAGTTTCAATTCTAGCTTCCAGAGAAGCATTTCTAAGAACTTAATGTGTATTCCAGACCTGAACTGCTACTGAAAGTAATTTAACATCAAAATCAATGCCAGCAGGTATTTAAAAATCTCTACTAGCTCAAGGGGTCAGCAGTCTGTACGTCAATGAAAGGATGCCAGTGTGTCACAAGATGGAAACACGTGCTCTTTTTCAGATGTATAACCATGGAACCAAGTACTCAAAATTAGAAGAGCATTTAAATTTGTGCACCAATTGGGCAAAACTGAAGCAGCTAATCTCACTGTTTCATCATATGCTGCACTGTAAAAATGTGTGAACCATAACGAAAAAGAATAATCACTGTCAAAGGTCGAGTAAATTCAGGCAGAATACTAGGTTCGATTATTTTAGTTTGTTTCCTCACCATCTTCATTGAAATCAGAAAAACACAAAGTAACCAAATTTAAAAGTTTCATTGAAAATAAGTAGTCAAATTGACCTAAAATAGAACAATTACACCCAAATCAACATATGTTTTTAAGTGTTGCAGACAGAAAGATCCAATGTTTAGAAGATTTTATACTGCATGATATCAAGGATTTACATACATCAAGATGAGAGGTTATACGATTTATATAGCTGGATAGCAGACATATGCTTTAACTTCAACTTTTACCTGGTGGATTTGCTGGTTCTTGTTCTCTAGTCAGATGGAGTACAGTTGTTCCAGAAAGCACTGTTATAAATCCACAGATCTCGGATACTATGCTACTAGCATCTTGTCCAGCCCAGTCCTGCAAAGAAATATGATGAGTTCATAGCCTTTACTCTGTATTGATAGAGGACCACAAAAAGGAATAGCTACAAATTGACAACATACCTTGAACATTATTGCGCTTGCAATGATGGTCAAAGTGGTGAACATTACATAATATATTGGAGAAACAATTGCAGCATTGAATGTATCCAGTGCCTATTAAAATGATGCAGAAATGTTAGAAAATGCTTCAGACAACAACAACCCCCTCCCCTCCCCCCCCCCCCCAAAAAAAATGTTACCATGTGAATGATCCTGTAATATCATGCATATCACTGAATTGCAAAACCAAAAATTAGGCAAATACGTGCACGTCTCATTAACTGCACTTAATGGTCAAGGAGCATCTCAAGGTTCATGGAATAAGGAAAATCTTAATATGAAGCATCCTTTTGCTAGATTCCCAACCAAAGCAGTTGTTTCAGATATTAAAACAGCTCACATATCAAGCATGCAAGAAATAGCAACAAGTTTATTGCCAAATACAAAAATTGAAGACAGAGATGGAATGTAAAGACTTTAGGAAAATATTGATAGCATAGTTGGTATAAAGTATTGATTTTCTGTTTTATATCCGTGTCATTAACAAAAAATACCCTGTGCAAGAATTGATATCATTCCATGGAGATCATAAATCCAAATAACTTCTATAGGCATAATATTTAAGTTCAGAGGAATTGACATCATATATACACATGATGTACATATGAGATATTCCTGATTATAGGTATTTGTTTTAGATTAATTGGGAATTCACGCAAGTAAAGGCAATGCAAATGAGTGATCAGATGGATTACTGCAGATCTCAGTCAAGCTACAAAGACCCATACTGGCATTACCTTGTTTAGATAATTCAATTGCGTGATAACACAGATTACCGCAACAGCTAAAAAAAACCAAGTCTGCGGATAGGCAATCTGATTCTTTCCTTCCAAAGTAAGTTTTATTGCGATTCCAATAGCCTTTATGCTTACAACCTGCAAATACAATAAATTAATAAAAGCTACAGAAACATCTTGATGGGTTAGGAAAGTGATCACATCTGCAAAACTGCATCATGTACAAGAAGAATGTAATGTACAAATTCTACAGAAGGAATAGAGATGATCACTTGAAGTAGCCAAGAAGAAAATATAATTACCGTAAGTGCACCCATTAAGGAACATATTCCCAGATATACCAGCACGTTTGTCTGCCCATAACGAGGCTCATAATGAAACATCAAAGCTACTACGATGGATATTGTTGCTGCTACATAAATCACAAATGCTGAAGACAGAAGCAGAAGGAGAAATTCATAATGAGCTCGCAGGAGAAAGAAAAATCATATCACAAGATAAACAGGAAAAAATACTAAAAGTCAGACCTGGTTGAATTGCCAAAATCCAGATTTCTTGTACAGAAGTTGGCATATGCTCCTGAGGTGCATGTATAACAATTACCACAGATCCTACTATGCACAATATGCATCCCACCACACCTAATCGTTGTAATCGTTCCCTCAACATAAAGTGTGCCAAGACAGCACTAGTCAGATTCACCAAGGTTAGTTATAGAAACATCATCAGAAGTTCCTTGTCAGATTTAAAAACAGCTCATAAGACTTCCAAATCTCACCTGATAATTATACTCAATGCACCAAGAGGGGTCACAAGAACCGCTGGAGCATAAATATAGGCCACAAAATTGGAAACCTCCCCAACGATCACTACATATCCAAATCCAAATAACATTAAGACCACAACAATGCTAATGCATACCTATCCTGAATTAAGTTTATAGAGACAGCTCATGATCCACTTACTTGTAATCATGCCTGCCCACCAAAGAGGTTCAAGCAAATAAGTATAGCCTCCATCTCCTGCAGTGAAGATTACCTTTGTCAATAACTGTTTAACCAGGAACTGAAGTTGACAGAGTATAAAATGATAAAAAAGAGTACGCAATAAAATGTTTACCGTTCTTTGTCCAATTAAAGTATTAAACAAATAATTGACATGCTAGACTGCTGTCTGAAAAACAAAACAGTATAAACCTTCAAGCAAAATATGCTCATCTTACAGTCATAGATTACTCCATGTGAACTCATGAGTACTTCATGGACAAAAGCTTCTGCTCTCATTATAATTTCCAATAGGAAATGGTTCTTCTCATATTATGTATGGATTGGAGAGATAATGAACAAAATTGGAAGCTGTTCACAGCGGCCTTGCAGTAATTTAACAAACTATTATTTATCAATCTTCCCACTCGTGGTTTAAATTAAAATAACTGTCAACAGGAAGAAGAGACCTGAGTCAAGGACCCAATTCACCAATTCACATCATGTAACTGTTAACAGAAAAAGAATGGGCCTAATGGGGTTAGATACGTTGTCAACGGACACAGCATGAAAAGGTTAAGATGCATTGTTTGCCTTTAGACCTCGTATTTGATATTTAGGTTCCTTGTCCATATCCAAACAATAGATTTCTACGTTTTCAATTTTATTTTCATGTGTTCCATTTCCCACTTCATTTCTATTTCAACACATGCCTTGACAGTGTAACACCTGACTGAAGGTGATACTGAATGACATTGAATCCACCAACAAAATGAGCAAAATCCTTGTAAGCTTAGCTCTAGTTTTATGTCAGTACCACTGCTTATCAGATGGTGTCTACCAACCCAATTAAGGAACAAAGAACTATAAACCGATAAATACAATGAACAGAACAGTTTCCCCTATATCAAGATACAAAGTCATAAGCATGCTTAGGATTAAGTACTCTATAGAATAGCAACATATACCAAATAAAGAATTATAAATGCAACACACTCTTTCACTAATATAATTTTGCCTATGTGAGTTTCAGAAAGCATAGCTGATACTAAGCATGAAAAAGGAGGGATGGTCAGTGTAAAGTAATCCAACTATAATGAATCTTTTGAATACCAAACAGGCCTCGATTAAGAGGGCTGTAACCCGACTATAATGAATCTTTTGAATATCAAATAGGGCTCAATTGGGAGGAATGGTTACAGCGCTTCATAAGCCAAATAATTTGCAGTTGATTGATATATCCGTTCACTAATATCACACATAAAGCAGTTTCTCAATTCAATTTCAACCTTAGTAACTGGAATTTGTGCATCCACACAAGTATTGTGTAAAGATATGGCATGTGGGTCTAGCTCATCTCCACAAGTTAGCTCATCTCCACAAGTTAGCTCATCTCCACAAGTTAGCCCAAGAAAAGATAAGCAAAACACTAGTCCAATCCCATCCATGTGAAACTCTAATGCACCCTTCACGGTCAAGCTCAACTGGAGCGTGGAAAGCCCAAACAGGAGGGCATCTGGCTCTAATATCATGTAAAATAGACCTTGAACCTAACTCAACCCCAAAAGCTAGCTGACAACAGAGGATTGTTCAAGTCCATACAAGCAAACAAGAGTCCATCACTCAACACTCTAACATACTTCAACTTTAACCCACGAGCAATTACATATACACAAAAAAATGGATATACTTGTATGGACATAAGGTTCCATATAAATGATAAATCATGCAGACAAACACATCGTACCATTTCAATCAGTAAATTGACAAATAAACTGAAATTAAGATCTAACAGCAAGAGAAATTTTATTTTATTTTTTCAGACCTGCTGGAGTGCCTGAAGCAGCAGCACGCTTGAGACCTTTCTTCTTCAATATAAAACTCGTTCCAATGAACAAACTCGAAACCATTGCTAGAACTAAACCCGTTGTGTTCTCCGAAAAACCCATATTCTTACTTCTTCAATATATATACACAATCAAATAATCAATACGGAAGAATAATCACTCCACTATACGTTTCCTACTTCTTCTGTATGTATATGTACAGAAACAAGCTCAAAAATGTAAACATATACAGAATGTGAATGACTATTTGCTCCACAAAGTCTGAGCAAGATTCATACAACAGTATGTTGGGAATTGGGAGAGGGAGATCTGAAACAATTGAAGAACGAATAGTTTCAGAGAATTCTCTCTCTTCTCCCTCCCCGAAAACCCAAAGTTATCTTTTACTGTGAGCTTCCGTAATATGGTTTCCTTCTTCTTCTTCAAAGTTTACTGTGAAACGCGGGGACTATTTTTGTTACACCTGAAAAATAAAAATAGGGAACGAACTTAACGCCGTTAATAAGACCTTAGACGTTCATTTGGAAAATGTTCACATCAACGGTAACGAGTCCAACGACTAGGAAGGCCACGTCAGCCGACATCCGAGAAGCCGACACCCTAATCAGGCTGTTGCATATTCCCCAAATTATGCTATTTTCATATTTACTTTTAATCAAATTAAATTTTTAATACGTACTTAAAAATGGAGTAACAAAATCTAAACGATACCTAATTACGTTGACAAATCACAGAGACTCAATCATGATTCAAAATTCACATGATAATTTGGCATTTGAATCTTAATTCACTTCATGATATATAATTTTTTATGATTTTTAATTCACTTTCAAATTAAAATAGTATCAATATTGAAAATATAAATATACTATATTAAAAACATATTTATCATATATATAGCAATAATAATTTCTTTCACTGAATACTTATAATACATATGTAATATAACTCTCTTCATTTAAAGAATAATTTAATTTAACTTCGCACGGATCTTGTGATCTTAAACAGGTCGTATAAAAAGTTAACATAAAAATTTTGCAACAAAAGAATGAATTATTCTTTTTTAAAAGGAGAAAATACAAATTTTATTGATGAATAATATTTTTATCATATATTGCAAGACATTTATAATACCATATATCAATTTCTTACCAAATAAATATAATATATTTTAAAATACTTAACATACATTAATATTGCATGCATAATTTACTTTTAATAAATATAAATTTATTATAATATTATTATATATTATTATAAATAAAAAATATCACTAAAATTAGTAATTATCTTTTAAAAGTATTCATCCAGACAAATTTTCTTTTATCATATTATTAAGTCCATAATAGATGAATGATATCCCTAAGATGTCTTGGTTCTTGATATGGACTAAAGTCCATAATTTGTTTAATTTTTATTTGTACTTTTTATTTTTTAAGGGGAGGAGGCAAGGAATAAAGTGAAAATTTTGGGAGAAAAATATAATATCTCGCTTTAAATTTTTTTTTTTTTTGCCTTGATAACAAAATACTATAATTTAAATTTGACAAAAGAAATTATGAATAACACTCCACTATTATGATAAAGATTTGAAAAACTCTTCAACTAAGTTATACTCGTATATATATTGAAATTCATTATGTATAGTATGTTATAAATCAAATTTTATTTTTGCTTTTCTCTTTTAACTGATTGTAAAATTATTAATATATTTTTTCATTAGAACCATCTCCATTCTAATTCTGATATTTCATTTGGTTTGAATACATCTATCAATTCATGTAAGAATGAAAACTTTGAAAAGTCATAAATAGGAAGATGCATCTTGTCAAGCTAGTACTTTATTCAAGATATGTTATGGTTGTAATTTGATGAATTGACAATAGTAATGATGATAAAAGTAAAATTAAATCACAAACATCTATTGGAATAAATAGAATCACGTATAAAATTTTTTATGTTGTTCATTAAATTCAGAAGATTAAAAAATAAAATGCTCATATACGAGATTTAAAGACAATTTGCAAATAAGATAAAAATGTATACACACTTGATGTTAAATTGATTAATTAATTATATTTTAATAATAATTAAGATGTATATCATGATATAGTGTATTTGCCATTAACAATGCTTGTCAAGGTAATTCTTCGTTATATATAAATTCACTGGGTTGGATCGTGTCAAAAAAGAGTAGCAGGTATATTTAATATTAAAGTGAAGTCAAAAATTTAAAGTAAATAACATAAAAAATATATATGATTGAATAATTTATTATAATGAATAAAGCTAATAAATAAAAGGCCCTTTTCCCAAAAAACAAAGAATATGACCTTAAGCTTATAGTGGAGTCAATAATTTTTTCCGAGGTCAAGAAAGACCACTAATTTCCACCAAAGATTGGAGCAGTTATTTGGCCATTATTCTCATGAGCGGACGTCGAATATTACGTATTTGGATGGATAGATTCTCAACTCAACTTTGTATCAATGAATATGGTAGGAAAACTTAAATATCCAAAGGTAAAGCTGTCCACTTCCCAGTTACGCATGAATTCCTTTCGAAACATAGAATCCAATCATTTTAAAAATTGTGCAATGATGTTTAGGACACATGGCCACTTGTATACGGTCTTAAAAAGGACCTCTAAAACTTCAAGAATAATTAAATCCCCTAAAAGCAAATCAAAATTCAATCTACGTGCAATGGCATTGACTTTTTACCACAAGGTCTGGAACATTAATACAACAAAATGACCACGATTGGCACAGCTTGATTTAGCCTTTAAGAATTAATGACAATTTAGAGTTTAGATCATTCACAAAATTCAAAGGTAAATGAAGGTGGAATTTACTTTATTAATAATAGACATAGGAATAGAACAAGTGATGATGTAACTTTTATCATTATTCAATACTTCACCTCATACTTCACGTTTTTAATTTTCGTGCCCATCGTTGAGTGAGATGGATCCTGTTCTAATATCATGTAAAATTAGGTTTTGAGTGTAATTTACACCCCAAAAACTAGCTCAATTGAAGAAAAATTATTCAAATTTTGTAAGAAGTCCATCCATTTCATTAACACATAAGACTTTTATCATTATAAAAATGATTTCATTTCACGTAATTTAGGAGTAATTTTGATCATGTAACAAAATATAAGTTTTGCATAGCTTAAAATCAAAGCTAGTTAAAAAAGATGTTATTTTTTAAATAAAAAAAATAAAACATCATCGAGAATTTTTTTGTTTTTACCTAAATAGGCTGTGGCTACCCAAGAAAGGCCAAAATTTCTCTACCATAAAAAAATGTGATGTCTAACGTGTTAGATGATATCTTAGCTAAATAAATAGACGGTTCTAAACTACGACCTAATATTTCATTTAGCCACCAACTTATTTTAAACTCCATAAATACTTGATCTATGCCAAAACTATATTATGAGGACAAGTTATAATCATTTTAAGCGAACTCTAGCTCCTAAAATTACTCTTTCTATTTCATTTTAATTATTATATTACCTTATTCAAAAATCAATTTGATTAAATTTTAAAGTTAAATTAAATTACATTAATTCGATACTTTTTCAAATAAAAAGTTAGATATTCAAAAACTATACAAAAAATATAATAAATTATAATTATTTCATATCAATATGATGAAAAAATATATCTTACAAAATTCATATCATTCGACTTTCCAAAAAAAATTATATTTCCTTCGTCGCATTTTATGCAGCATTATTTAACTTGATACAATGTTTAAGAAAGAAAGAAATAAAAACTTTTAAAATTTGTAACCTAAAATGAACAATAGATATTAAAGATAAAATAATTAAAAAATAAATTATTAAAAATTTAATAAAATAATATTCTTTTTAAAATAAATTAAAAAGAAAAGAATGTCCGGTAAGAGAGAGCAACAACTAAGGAAAAACAGGGAGAGAGTACCTATTTACTTTGGGCAGAAGTATTCGTGTGTCCGCAGTATGTGTCGTATGGTGTGTCTTTTTTTCATACCTTCATGTGCATGTCATATTGTGTGCTATTTTATTTTTATTTTTATTTTTATTTTATTTTTTCTTATACCTTCATTTTCATGTTATTCATAATCATTTGTCATATTTTCATGATTATATCTAGTTTCTTTCTGTTTATGGGTTTTGAGATGAGGGTTCACAGGAAACAACCTCTCTACTTCTCTGAGGTAGCGGTAAGGTCTGCGTACAACACCCTCCCCAGACTCCACTTGTGGGATTATACTGGATATGTTGTTGTTGTTAAATTTTTGATTGGCACGAATATAATAAAAATAGAAAAGAGACTTTTCTATTAAGAGACTTTAACACAAACGTTTGGTGTTAGACATACAATTATATTTATAGATTTCTTATTCAGTGCATAAATTTTTAGCAAATTTCCCTCTACAAAAAATAATGCAAATGTTCTTTTAGTAGTTGAAATAACGACAATGTATAGAAATGAATATTTTTTTCTAAACAAGCAACATCAAAGATCATAATGAAAGTGAGTCACATATACACTCTAGTTCAATAAAAGAATGTGCAATCTTAAAATTTTAAATAATTACAGTGGTGGAACCATATTATAATTAGGAATTCATCTGAATTTCTTTCGATAAAATAAAAATATTTTTAAAATATATATAATAGATATAAATTTTTTTTGATTTATTTGTGCATCTACACTTTAAAATTTTGAAAAAAGTGTCTACTTCTTAAAAATTTTAAAAGAAAATCTTTGGCTCCTTTGGAAAAAACCTTGACTATGCCCCACCAAAGTAAATCAGCCATTCACACATGCTAATAATGTGTTCCTTGGAAGTAAATAATGTTGTAATCTTTTTCTAAATAAGCAATATCAAAGTTGTTTTTGCATCTAAATGAATCGCATATACATTTATAATAAATAAATTTTAAAAATATATATTCTCTCTATTTTATTTTTTGTCATATTTTTTTAATTCATCTCAAAAAATATTATTTTATTCTAATTAAAAATAATTTAAATTTAAAATTATTTTTAAAAGATGCCACATAATACTATTTTTTAAAAATTTAACATGCATTTGCTGATGATTTTAAAAAGTGTTAAGCAACGGCGTTCTGTATAGTTATCGAAGGGGTATATATTTTGCAAAGTAGCATATTCCAAAGTGATGACGTAAATTGAAAAATATCGAGAAACAGTCGAGATAAACTTCTCCTGTTATTCCTAAATAATTACACTCTTCGGTGGTGCGCCTCATCCTGCAAATGTGGGACACTCACAATAATCACCGTGCGATCTATACACCACAAACTAATAATATCGGAATCATATTCAAAACCGTAAAAAGCAGGGGGCCCACAAAAGAGAGAATCAATTCACGCAAACCACATCGGTCAAAAGGCGGTCGCATCTTTATCGGCCAAAGAAAAACAACAGAATAATGACGCAAGGTGTAGAGTTAATTAGAGATTTAAGAGATCGAGATTAGCCGGAAATATATTATATTATTTAATTGCAGTCTTAAGATTAAACATAAACCGGTAGCAGCAAAACCACAACCAGTTACGGTTAAACCCTAGAACTCGACCCGACCGGACCCAAGCAAGCAGTAAAGATAGGTTGAAATTAAAAACAAAGCCTAAAACGGCGACTCAAATATAGAAAAGACTGATAAAAACTAGATCATCATCAACGCCCATAACATCATCATCAGATCTAGAGTTGACCGCAGTCGGCAATCACAACAGGCTTCGAGCACCTTCCGGAGCTGGATCCAACAGCTTCCACCTTCTTGATCACATCAATGCCCTCAACAACTTGTCCAAACACGACGTGCTTGCCGTCCAGCCATTCAGTCTTAGCGGTGCAGATGAAGAACTGAGAACCGTTGGTTCCAGGTCCAGCATTAGCCATGGACAGGATTCCAGGACCGGTGTGCTTCTTCTTGAAGTTCTCGTCGGCGAATTTGGCGCCGTAGATCGATTCTCCTCCGGTACCGTTTCCGGCGGTGAAGTCACCTCCTTGACACATGAACCCTGGGATCACACGGTGGAAGGTTGAGCCCTTGTAGTGCAAGGGCTTACCCATCCTTCCAACACCTTTCTCACCGGTACAGAGAGCTCGGAAGTTCTCAGCGGTTTTGGGAGTGGTATCGGCGAAGAGCTCCATCACCACGCGGCCGGCCGGTGCACCGCCGATGGTAAGGTCGAAGAAAACCCTTGGATTTGCCATTTCTCTCTAGACAAAATATTTCTCTCACTTACAGTAAGGTACGATCTGTGCTTAGGGTTTAAGCGAAACGGAATATTATATAGGAAACTGTGAAAGCGGATAATTTATGGAGAGATAATCACCCCCGTTCGATGGGACAGGTGTATGGATCTTGGAGAGTCTGAAAGAGAAAGGTTCTGATTTAAATGCCACCGTGGTTGGTGGAAAGTTAACCATAGTTAATTAAAGATATGGCCAATCACGTGATACATGCGTCACTGATGCCAATGGGCCGTTTTTAAAGGCCGCAATATCTACAAGCCCATTTCTAAGCCCATTTCTTTTTGCATGATGAGCCCAAATACTTTATTGGGTTTTATTGTACAGGCCACAGGGAATCCAAAAGTAGAATCTGGTAAAGTTTCTTTTCCCTTCTTTCCTTTTTCCCTTTTTAATTTGTGCACAAATTGCTATGCTTCTCTACCGTGTCACTTCTTTTTCGAAGTTGGTCAGTTTATTTTGGATGTTTCGAAAATAATTTATCTATCTCATATTTATAAGATGATAATAAGATTTATGTACATTGTATTTTCTTCACTTATGAAATTTCACTGGTATATTTTCATTGTTGTCTGTTTATTTTCTCCCTGATTATAAAAAATTCGGCAATTGAATGGATTTAATTAGGAGTGGTTCCCAAGGAATTGAATTATTATCTGCTAATTGCTTAATGATGAATTGCTAATCATAGGAAGTTTGATTGTTTTAGCTTTTGAATATTTGTCGGTAGCCGTGGAAGCTGCTACATAAAGTCTCTATCGCAACCGAAAGTTAGCATTTAAGACCACAATGATTATGATAAAGATTGATAGAAATGTGTCATCTCTATCAATGGCCAATGATCACTGAAAATTATGGTATAATGGATTCTCATACTCTAATAAGTATCCTAATACTGACATTATCAACTTTATAGCATTAGAAAAGAATAGGATCACAATAGTCTGCAGATTAAAAAGGAGAAATCTTTGTAATTCACCCCTTGCTTCTCCAGAGCAAGCAAGTTTCCATGAGTAACAAGGACCAATGATCAGTACAAGTTCATATGAATAAGAAAAGCAACATTGCATTAAAAAAAGAGATGAGTAGTACAAGTTTCCATGAATGAGAAGAAAAACAGTAACATTAGAAGAAGATTAAAAAGATCCATTCTTGAACGTATACACTAGCATACCATGATTATTCACCGACCATGATTCACTTGAAGATATACAAACATTTGCATGAAAACTCAACTAAACATAACCAACACAGTGAGATTAGCTCTCCACCCCCATTAACTTTCCTATTTCTCTGATCTTTTCCTTTGACATTCTCAAGCATCATATCGCTTGAATATTCTGGCGATCGATTTTATTTCATAAATAGCAAATAATTTTCATGGTTTCAAAACCGAAAAAAGATAAAGTCCTACATGCACCATGCACCCAAAGGAACTCTTCAATTAAATGTTTTGGTCTATGGGTGAGGAACCTTAGGAGGAAGTGGGTGGAAGATTGGATGGTGGAATGGAGGAATTTTAGGGAAAGGAACCTTAGGAGAAAGTGGGGGGAAGATTGGATGGTGGAATGGAGGAACTTTAGGGAAAGGTGGAAGTGGTGGGCATGGCTTTTTGTAAAATGGTGGCTTGTAAATTGGAACAGGTGGTGGTAGTGGTTTTACTACTGGTGGCTTGTAAATCGGAACTGGAGGAGGAAGTGGTTTCACTATTGGTGGCAGGGGTTTAGGATTGTGGAATGGAGGTAGAAGTGGTGGGCATGGCTTTTTGTAAATTGGCACAGGTGGTGGGAGGGGTTTTACTACTACTGGTGGCTTGTAAACTGGAACAGGTGGAGGAAGTGGCTTCACTACTGGTGGCTTGTAAACTGGAACTGGAGGAGGAAGTGGCTTTACTACTGGTGGTTCTGGTTTGGGCTTGGGTTTATAGGTTGGAACTTTAGGGGGGCATGGCTTTTTAACTGGAGGCTTTGGTTTTGGAACTTTAGGGGGACATGGCTTCTTAACTGGAGGAGGCTTTGGTTTTGGAACTGAAGGGGGACATGGCTTTTTAACTGGAGGCTCTGGTTTGGGCTTGTAAGTAGGAACTGGAGGAGGCTTTGGTTTTGGAACTGAAGGGGGACATGGCTTTTTAACTGGAGGCTCTGGTTTGGGCTTGTAAGTAGGAACTGGAGGAGGTTTAGGCTTTACGACCGGTGGCTCTGGTTTGGGCTTGTACACGGGAATGGGAGGAGGAAGTGGTTTTACTACTGGTGGCTCTGGTTTGGGCTTTGGTGTCGGGTTGTAAACGGGAACTGGAGGAGGAAGTGGCTTTACCACTGGTGGCTCTGGTGTGGGCTTTGGTGTCGGGTTGTAAAC
>JAOTQJ010000001.1:37025495-37036697 GCA_025642045.1 Solanum sejunctum | reverse complement strand
TTGTAAACGGGAACTGGAGGAGGAAGTGGCTTTACCACTGGTGGCTCTGGTGTGGGCTTTGGTGTCGGGTTGTAAACTGGAGCTGGAGGGGGACATGGCTTTTTGAAAATGGGGGGAAGAGGGAAAGGGTTGCCCCAGTGATTCAATGGTGGCCAACTAGGGAACTTCTTCATCCAAGGATGATCCTTTGGGAAAGGTGGCAACTGTGGCAATGGTGGGTACTTGAAGTAAGGCCACAAGAAAGCAGAAGTGCACAAAGGTGTTGAGAACTTAATATTCGCAGCTGGTTGCAATGTGTGTTCTCCATCATTTTTGATGGTCACAATCTTGGAGTATTCAATGCCGTTGTGTGCTGGACATGGTGCAGCTGATGCACTGTGTAATTGTGCATAGCATTCCTCTGTCAGCTTGCCATCTTTCATCATCTCCTTAGGAAGTGACACTTCAAACTTGCCATCTTTGTCGAGCTCTCCTTCACCCCTTGTTTTGATTTCTCCATTCTCAAGCTTGCAGTCAATGCTCACGTGAAGTCCTGAAAAACCAATAATATAACATTGTTATTGAAATCTACTGAAGAACTTTTTAGACACGTTGAAGAAAATGAACCTTGAACCTAACTTAGTCAAAAGCTAGCTCAAAAAGTTAGGATCTTTCCGAACACATGAAAGAAAATAGCCTTTTCTTCAACCGATGTGTGACATGTTATACTCTTGCATGCTCATGACCAGACATCAGGAGCATGAACAGGAAAATTTGTGATCCAACAACAATAATAGGGATAAGCATGGCTCGGACGCCTTGTGTAGTAAATGGGCGTCCAAGCCATGCATTCAAATTAAATTAAAAAGAACCTGAGAGAGCATGGACTGTGTTTATGTTATTCTCCTTGCAATCAGCACATTCTCCAAAACCAACCACCTTTATTGTCTTGTCATCAGCAATGCAGAAACTAGAGAGTAATAAAGCCAGGGACAGTCCCAAAAGGACTCCGCGAAAAAGGGACTGAAGCCCCATTCTGTACATAATAAGTTCTGAATGTGTTTGTCTCAACTAAATAAAGGGTATATTTATAGTACTCTTATAACTTACAAGAAATAAAGAAAAGTTGAGTCTTCATGACTGTCTCACCGGCACGAAGTTAAGGTCCTCACATGAGATTAGGTCCCATGGTCTTGATGTTTAATGAATGACAGAAAGATTATAAAATCGAAAGGTTATTTTTATAAAAAAAAATTGAGGAATGGGTGGTCACAGACATAGGTAGCTGTTTGATAAACGCCATTATCAATCATTCAATGAGGTCTCCAACTGTATGCCAAGATCCCTTTTCTATCTGTTAACCTACTTTGTTAGCTCTCATTTATATCACTTATTTTACTGAAAATCCTTATATCTGAAACTTTGACTACTTTTTGAACTAACTGTCAATAATGGTATGTTTACAGTCTTTCTACTAAATTTTTTATTTTTGTCTTAAATTGAGTGGAAGGGGCAGGTAAATGTTAGCATTTATAGCAAGTGATTATCCCAATCATCACGTGAATTATTTTACATTTATCAACTAACTTCTACTGCAGCAAATTATAGAACAAAAATAATTGCAGTAATCATGAAGAAGGGAAATCCATGATTATTTATGTATTATTGCTTCTACTATAGCTGCATCCTCTTCCTACAGTCCAATAACACATTGGTTAGCTGCAGACTTGCAGTAGCATTAGAGTGAGTTACAGTTCCACGTTAAGGTTGTGTTTGGTTTTCCCCGAAAATGTTTTTATTGTTTTAATTCATTTTCTCATGTTTAGTTAGTGAGTAAAAAATATTTTTCGAAAGATATTTTATTATTTAGTTAGTGAATGAAAATATGTTTTTTCAGAATTTCTTTTTTGTTTTTAACTAGGGAATAGAAAATATTTTTAAAATATTAAAATTTTTAAAATTTGATTTTTTTAAAAAATAAATTTTTAATCTCTTTTGGTATGGGGGTGAGCCGGGGGCTGAGCCTGGGGGAGGCTAGGGGATGGCGGCACAGGGTAGAGTAAAAAATTAAATTTTTTTTATAAAAATAATTTTTTAAAATTTTTTATGGAGGCGCACAACATGGAGTAAAAAAATTAAAATTTTCAAAATTTAAATTGGGTCGGCGAAAGAATGAGGAAAAAAAATAAATTTTTCGAAATGCGAAATTTTTAATCTTATTTTATTTTAAAAAGTAATAAATTCTTTTAGGGGAGGGGAGTCGTGGTAGGGATGGGATAACAAAATCAATCTGAAACTGGAATAAGAGTTTTGGAAAATGTTTTCCTTAATTTTTAGAACAAAGTTATTTTCCTTAAATTTGAGGAAAATGAGTTGATTTGAAAAACATTGTCCAAAATATATAAACCAACCAAACATGAAAAAATTTAAAAATATTTTTCAAAAGATATTTTCTTTTGTACCAAACACCCTAATTCTGATTTGTTTATATGGACTTGAGTTAGACGCAGATGTAAGTCATAAGTACACTATTCATTGGTAAATTTTTTTCAATGGATGGAATCTCATTAATATAAGGAATGTTTGCAACATTCCTCCGTCGCTGCATAGATTTGTTAGGTGTACGAATAAAATTTCGAATAGTTTGAAAAGCTACATATCAGTAATAGAAATACTCTTAATAATGTGGATTATTTTCAAGAAAACCATATTAAAAGCATCTTTGTGTTGGTTAGCCCAACAAAGTGTGGTGTTAAATCCATCCATAATTATCCATGATTAACCCCTTTTTCGGCTTTTAAAAATACACATTGTCTCACCCTTCTATGTGGAAACAAATGGGGTCGATTTCATAAGTAATCATGCAACTATGTTACTCCCCCTTCAGATTTATTTGTCAAATATTTTATAATCTTTTTTAATTTATTAATATTGAATTAATATTTCTAAAAAAATGTAATGAGTAAATATATGAGATCCTGTAAAATGATAAAATTTATTATATTTGATCATTTTCTTAATAAATATGTCAAGTCAAAATTTGATAAGTAAATAAAATATAATGAATAAATATATGAGATCCTGTAAAATGATAAAATTCACTATATTTGATCAGTTTCTTAATAAATATGTCAAGTCAAAATTTGACAAGTAAATATGAATGATAGGATAAATATCTAAATAATTATAGGAGAAATCAAGTCAAAACAAAATCGTGACAACATTTGAAAAGTTCATAAAAGTAAATTGTTGGATAACTGAATTAACAAAGAACTGTAAAAGAATATCGGCAATTTGTTTCATTGTTTCCTATCCCTTAAAAAGGAAAACTTTGAGTTTTTTTTTTTTTAAAAAAAAAAATAATAAATAGAAGAAAATGGCTGTCCTTTGTTTATCCCTACATTTAAATCTCAGCTCCACCTCGTGTCGGCTACTTGCCCTGCTTATTTCTGACACACAATCTCTGGAGAAAATGTTACTTTCATAAAATTGACTTTTCAGCTCAGTTTTTTCTTCCTTTATTGACTTCTGTATCACTAATAAAATTTGTTTTCAAACCATCCCATTATATCACTTTCATTTCTACCTTGTCTTAAAATAATTAAATAAGTTGATTCCAGTTCACAGTGCAATGGTTCGAAAAATTTCATACTGCAAGCAATATTACACATTGAATGCCAATAGCATGATGGCACTATGGTGATGGGATGGATTGTCTCTCTTCGTCATAGATCAAATATCCCGATTTTGAACTCTTTGTATGAAAAGAAAATTCTTATATTGAATATTTTCTTATAGCGTGAATTACATGAAAATCCAACGAATTAGCTTGATTGTCATTTTTGTCCCACTGGCTCTTTGCTACTCTATGTTAGTGGTGGATCCATAACATTCTAGTTCACATAAATCCTATTGTTTTTGTTTAAATCATGTATACATAGTTACTAATTTTGAATTATAAATTTAATTATTATTGTATATTAACTTGAAATTTATGTCTTCGAGTCCTCCATTATCTCTATTAACTACTAGGTGAAAAAGAATTGGAAAAAAAAAAAGTGATTAGGCTTTCTCAAAAACCGAGCAAATGAATTCTCCAACTAATTAAGCATTGCTTTCACTTGAATGCAGTTTCCCACGTGCAGCA
The DNA here is from genome assembly GCA_025642045.1 of Solanum sejunctum. Taxonomy (NCBI): domain Eukaryota; kingdom Viridiplantae; phylum Streptophyta; class Magnoliopsida; order Solanales; family Solanaceae; genus Solanum; species Solanum sejunctum. The sequence continues at coordinate 37,032,571 of JAOTQJ010000001.1, read as the reverse complement.
TTTGTACATACATATGTAGTCAATATTAATTCCAATGTACGAAATAAAATGTGAATGTAAGGCAGCACCACATAGTAAAACCTCAAAATAGTGTTTGGAAGCAGGTGTGCAATATTTTCAGATGACAGTAAATATATAGCGGGCTGAGAAATAAGAGAACGTTAGTTTTTCCTTTCTACATTTCCCCTTTAAAGAGGACGGAAAATGATATCTCACGGTTAGCAATTAGTTTTGCTAGGATCCACAATTAATGGTAGCTTTATTTATTTTCAGTAGCATGTGATGATTAATTGCAGCGACTATTTTAGAGCAACAAACAATGTGGATACTAGACATCCAGCCAGGCCAGAAAATAAAATATCTTTAATAAAATCTTTTGCTTCTTCACCCATCTCTTAAATGTCATAATAATGACGCAGGGCTTGGTGATCTGTATATTGATGTGATGTGCTTCCATCTAAGTTGGGTGTTCACATTAAAATGTGTGTAAACCTTCCCACACTACAATCAAATTAAAGATGACAGAACAAACTAAAGAAAGGACAGTCCAATGCACAAAATATTTGACGTTAATAGGGTCCAAGGAAGGGACATACCCCAAGGGGTGTGTGATGTTAAGACAGATATCAAACTCAATCAGACAAAAAGCAGGTAAATTCATTGTACGTAAAAATGAGGGTATAAATTTGACAAAATTGTTTCTTTGCATCCTTGATACCCAATTAGTTCGTTGGCAGGAAAAATTAGAAGCTAATAAGTTATACCTCATGCTACAACAGTGAAGCAGGTCTAACACTTCTAATTTAAAACTTCACATTTTGGAGATCACGTAAAATCCAAGCTGAACTCGGGATTGTGGACTTATCATACTGCTTCATACAGCTAAAGCTACCGGCTTCAAGCCATTCACTTCTTCTTCTTCAACTTGTTGGCCTGCGACTGTGTATATGCAGTTCCCTTGAAAAACAGAACAGGAAGTTGGTCAACGGATTCTTCAAACCCAAGTTAAAAAAATAAAAAGCATTGATAATTTGAAGACAAGATCACCAAAACATTTCCAGAATCATACTCCTAACATTATCATAAACCACAAACCTGCAACCATTCGTCTTTGGATGCATCAGTTGTTGCAGTTCCAACTTCTACCTTTGCCTTTGGTGCTCTCTTAGTTTTCTACATGCATCCAAAAACGAAAAGAGAATAATTCAGAAGGAAATAGAAGCACAGAAATTCATATGCCTAAACCCCGTAAAGTGTTTATTGCTGGAAGAAAATATTAAAGATATTTTATTCAGCAAAAGCACACTAAGTTGCACTAAAAGGCAGGTATTTTATAAGGTACAGCTCTTCAGCAAATCATTTTTTTTAGACCCATAGCTCCTACTCATTGGGTGCGCACAGGGTAACACCTCTGCTACTGTGCAATAGCTCACAAATCATTTTGTTCTCATATGTAGTGCCTCGTGTCTAAAAAAAACCTCTCATCATCACTAAGCATATCAGCTCTAAGTCACTTTTAAAAGCAGATTTCAGGGTCCTTCGACATAAAGACATTGTCAAGAGGATAGTGATACAAAATATAAAAACAATATACCAACTAACTGCCACCCCTCATACATGCCCGACAGGCATTTTACGACATAAACGAGGTTTTTAAAGCACATTTTCCCATCTTACAAGGAACATAGGTAAGTATATGCACCTTTGAGAGATTTTGTATCTGACCACGGATCCAGAACCCAAGCAGACCGAGGAGGGCTACTCCAAGACAAAACAAGAAAACAGACTCAACACTGAGGAGACCACCAGGTTCAGTCACTTCAATAGTTCCATTGTAGAACACGTTTTGATAAGCGTTCTGGTCTATCTCATAAATAATTGTGCCAACGAGATCAAAACTTCCAGGCTGAAACACGATAGAACAAAGTTATCAGTTCAGAGAAGAAACTGTGAGAATTTCGTGAAAGAAAATCATATGAAAATAACCTGACAATTTTTTCTGTTTATTGATGAAAGAAAATGGTAACAATGCTGTGTAAACAAACCTGCATAAATTTGCTGACAGCAAATATATATGGGAAGGTAGCCTGAGCTGAAGGAGGAACTGTTGCGTTGTTAAAACCCTAGTAAATGAATGAACATACACAATTAGCCAATCATCATATCCAAATCACAGAAAAAAAACATCAAATATTGAACAGATGTTTGAACAAACACATAATACACAAAAAGATAACGACGATGACAATGACAACAACAATAAAGTAAAACTGATAATAATAGTAGCAGCAAATAAAAATGACAATGATAATAATTTTTCAGGAAAGAAGTTCCATAAAATGCCAACATATCAGTTATTAAAAGCAGGTAAACATCCCGAGGCAATATTTCTTAAGCAATTGGTACATGTGATCACCAATTCTCAACCTTAAAGTAAACCAATACCGCAAACCCTTTTTATATCACAAATTGCATATCAACAAAAACCAGAACAATAATGATAACAATAACACCACCACAACAGCAACGATTGCAATAACAAAAGCATTCAATCGCGAGTGCACCGACAATACAAAAATAAGACAAAAGTTTTACCAGAAGGCCATAATAGATAGTGGAGACAGAAAACAGAAATGAACCACCTCTGGGAATATTTGCTTGAGCAAGCTATATGTGATTACTTGTTGCCCAATTGAATCTCTACATTTTGTAACATAAAATGTTGGCCCCTCTACCCTAAGGTGCCTAATTGAAAGTGATTTTTAAGAAAATTAAACTTTAATGCAAGACATATCATCAAAAATAATGTCCTTTTATTCTGCATGCTCTTTCTTTTATATCACCAACAATATTACATGGTTATTTTCTCTACCTGGGCAACTTCTTGTTTTCACTGTCTGGCCAACTCCTTATGCACCAACTTTGGTGAGAGTGGGAAATACGACTTCAAATTGGAGGTTTACATCAATGCTTCAGAGCATCTAAACAGAAACCATTCGCCTTACAATTCAAAATCTTTAATTTTAAGTGAATTCCTGTTCAAGAGTGAAAGAATATTGAATAGTTCTCCTGGTACTTGGCATATTCAAGCACTGGACGCCAATGTGCAAATAAATAGTTCAAATCTTCTTCCTTAGGCCATCAATTATGTTACTCCAGCTCCTTAAAATCAGCTGTTTTGCTCACATAAATTATAATTGATCACACCCTCAACTAGTTTGGAATGACATAAATGATTGATCACAATACTTCAAAAAGTATTAAATTCCAGAAGCTATAACTCTTCATCTTTGGATCAGATATTTGAAAACCTTGTGAAGATCATCACTCAAAATAAACACAACTCTCAAATGGAACCATATGATTACAAGTCCAAAAGATTGAAGTAGATCAATTTTATAGATCTTTCACCATAAAATCCAGTCCTTGAGTGATTTATACTAATAAAACTGATAAATACACAAGCTTCTCACATTCTTAGCAACTATTGACTCCAACTCTCTATTGAGGAGAAGAAAAGCTGAGAACACAAATGAATGACAACTCATCTCAATCTACCTTGAGGAAACAGGCAACTTAACAGATCTAACCAAAAAAATAATCACTAAGACTGGTCTTACAATCTGTGAATTGCAGACCACAGAATACTAAGACTGAAGAGATAAGAAAATTGAGAATTTTAATTTTAGAAGTTTGCTCAAAGAAAAATTTAAACGTTCCATTTCCAGACCTTGTGTAAATTTCATGATGTGAATAAAATAAGCTGTGTGCAGCTTTTAGTGACTTTTTATCTTAAAAGGTGTCTTTAACATTTAAAACAAATTCAAAATGCTTCAGGAGTACTCTGTAAATTTCCTAGGAATTCAGAACCTTGCAGAAGCTCTAGGTCGCAATGATAGAATTTAAAACAACTTATTATTTTTGAGCTGATGCTGAAGCTTATGCTATGCTCAATTTCTTTACAAGGCAAGGCGCATAGCTCAACTGTTAGCTGATTTTGGATTCTCCTTCAGAATATAATTCATTTAAGATCTTTTGAATGCCAAAAATAGTTGAGTTCATTATATGCCAATACAGAGAGGTTTCATGTGAAAAATCATTTTCTTTTGTTCTTTGAAAAAAATGCTAAAGCAATTTCATATCTGTTAAGAGTGGTCTTCTCTTTCCCATCTTGGTGATCAACGTTAGATGTCCAGCAACTTAAAAAAGGAAAGCATGGACATTATTGATTATGAATCTAACAAACAAATTGACAAGAGAAAACATAAATACCTATCCAGCTCATTAGCTAAAAGGAGAGGAAAAAAGGGCATTGACGTATAATTTTTGTGAAATAATTCTTTGTTAAAAGCAAATGCAATGAAACTTGAACTGACTAACAGAAACTATTAAGTTCAAACATGATCCATATCATTGATTATCTTCACGTAATATTGCAAATATTATCACCAAAATTTAAAACTAGGTAAATACAACACAATACACAAAGCCCAGCTTAAAGACAATAACAACTAAAGATACAAGAGAAAGAAAACACATTTCAGATCACAAAAATTTGAAAACACTAGATAGAAACTTAAATAACCAAATAAAAGCTAAATAATCTAGTCAAGAGAGAACAAAAGCCATTCTGTCAAGTTCAGTCAACATATTTCACCAAAAATCTTAGGAAGCAAGCAGCATAAAGCATGATTAATAGGAAAGGAAGTAAGCCAACAATCACCTGAACAGAGAGATTTTGAACCAAATAGCGATGATCAAACGGAAGGTGAACACTGGCTTGGATGGCAAGGATATTCAGATGTGCTTTCCCTGTTTTCAGAATCCAAATTAGTAAATAAATCCATCAGAGCAGATAAAGAAAGAGATACCAGAACATTAATACTGAAGATTTCACTAAATGGACAAAAGAGAAGGAAAATACAAAATTACCATCATTTTTCATGCCAACTAACAGCTCGCTCTCCTCACCAGCTGCCACTACTGCATAGACAACGAAAAGCATGATTTAAGAGATGCAAACCGTTAACATCTACTTTTTCCAAAGCAAAATTAGGTAATTATAATAAAGATAAGAGTTGAACGCCCATTTTGAATTTCTTGCCTTTAGAAGGGTTTTTAGGGAAAACACAAACTGTTTCAACCCCAGCTGCAGGAGTGTAACTCTCACTGCTAAAATCTTGAACATCCTCACCAACAATTCCAAGATCCCCTCCTTCCTCAGTACCCTCAACCACTTCTGCTGCAGGGTCGGATTGACCTCTAGCAACTAAAAGAGAAAAGATCAACACCAAAAGAAACCATAATGAACTTGACAAAATACAACAATACCAACCAAAGAACAACAACTACTATGCCTCAGTTCAAAACTATTTAAGGCCATCTATACAAATAGGCAACATACATTTTGCTCAAAATAACCTTTACAAAATTATCAACACTACAAAATCAACATTATAAACATATCAGAAGGCACAATAAGTATAAATATAAAGATCTAGCTAAATGAAAAGAGTGAACAACTCTATCAGGGAACAGGCAATGCATGCAACAACAGCTCTTTTCCAAGTCAATACATGAAATGAAATGACGAGAAGTTAAGATAAGTTAAAGACAACTAGTTTGACTAACCAAAACTACCAAAAAAGAAAATCCACAAATTAAAAGCCAACTTTCGATTCTAGTGCTTACCATTTCCAAATGGAGAGGATGTCAAGCATAAAATTTAATAATATTCCAGATTTACTTGAGCAATCAATACCATATTGAGAAATTAATTCGAAAACAAAAAATACAAAATTATTCTACAGTGAACCCCTTAACTAACATTAAATAGTCAAACATCGATTACATAGAAGAGAATCTCAATTCCGAAGATCAAAAAACATAGTATATTTAATAAAAATTAAAACATAACAATAATTCATGAAAATCGTGCATGTGAATGCAAATGTAAATAATCAAATTAGCATGCAAAGATGAGGGATTTGATTATGGAAATGAACAAGCAAGTGGATCTGCGATCTGAGAAGCAAACCTTGAAGAACTGATGAAGAGAAGAGGAGAAGAGCCAACACACAGAAAACCCTAATTTCCATTTTTGAGCGTTAGAGAGAGGAAGATGGAATACACCAACAAAGACTTTAAGACGAGAGCGAAACAGAAATCAGAGAAGAACAACCCGTCTCAATTTTTGTTTTTTTTTTGTTTTTTTGCTTCTCTTCTCTTTTTTTGCTAAACAAGAGATTTATTAGGCCCAAATCTGAAATAATTGTCACTTTAGGGCTTGAAAGAAGAAAGAGTTACTAACTAGTACTCAGAGAGAAAACGAAAATCAGTACTTCTCTCACAAAATCAGTAATTAATGATTTTCCATTATAGTATATTATGTGCAGTATCAATATAAATAATTCATTAACTCGTGATTATAGATAATTAATTTATTTTTTTAGATTTATCATGTGATATTTACCACAAGAAGGATAAATTAATTTTAATATGATTCTTAATACTTTTTCTATTTCAATTTATATGACTTAATTTTTATTAGTCAGTCTCAAGGAAAGACATTTGTATACGTAATAACAATTTATATTGATACCAAAATTGCTTCAAAGGTAAGATCTTGTTGGTAACACATTTTTGTTAAATAATTTTGCTCTACAAAATTCGTATAAAATATAGCATGTTCTTCATGCTGAGATCGTGATTTACTATGCCTAGCAAGTGGTGTCAATAAATATAAAATGCAGTGAACAAACAACTGAAAGTGGCCTTGTAGTGCTCATGTGGCCAACCTGCTAATAATAAATAAAAAGTTCAACAGGGATATTCCATGGAAACAACGTAGAATAAGAAATACAAATATTAAAACAAAATTCGTTACACTAATCATCTAGAATAGTTCTTAATGCGAAAAAGGGTAATATATTGGGACTAGAAGAAATACAGCAGCACGCCCTTTGTTCTTACATAAGCATCATACAAGTAAAAACTATAGTTTAAGCCCTTTATATCTTTAACAAAATGATGGTGAAAAATAGCAATCTCATTGGCGAAGAAGATGAAATCAGCTT
>JAOTQJ010000001.1:36999346-37025395 GCA_025642045.1 Solanum sejunctum | reverse complement strand
CTTAATCCCCGTGGATTGTATATCGTTCCCACTTCTTTGTTGGATCATATATCTGCAACAGAAAGACAACCAAAGGCATATTACACAGAAGAGAATAGCTCTACACATGATTTATCTTTGTTGGGGTAAAAGGGTTGTTTCGAAAGTAACTACAGTATTTAGTTTGGTTTGTTAGAGTATTGGATCAAGTCCATGCCAACCAGTGAAGAGAAACAACACAAGGGCAAAGGAAAATAGAAATAGAGATTACCTCCCACCGTGAAGCTGGAAAGATATGCTTGTTCTTTTCATACCAATGCCTCTCTACAACTTTCCCAGCATGTGACTGCAAAGTAATTGTAACACAAGTAAATTAAGAAAAATCATTCCCCAGTTGAAATGACAAGTTACTTGGACGAATATATCAAGCATCAACCAATTTAGTCTTCTTCTTTACATAAGGAGGGAAAATGGATTTGAAAGATCATAAGCACCCACATGCAGAAGTAACATTTATGGGATCCCCCTCTCCCTTCCCCTCTCTCACACACACTCAGGGCTTTTATGTTTCTGGGATTAACATCGTTTCCAGGACATCATACTAGATATTTACTATTGAGGTTAATTTCAGAGGAACAGCTAGAAAGAGGAAGAAAAACAAAAAGATAACCTTCTTATTTCAAAAAAAAAAGATATCCTTCTATTTCTATTAGTTAAAGAAGCATATGTCATCCAAGTCTTTTTTTAAAAACAGTCAACGGCATCCCAAATGGAAACCACCTCTCTCTACCTTCACAAGATAAGGGATAAGGCTGCGCACGCACCACCTTCCCCCGGCCTCACTTGTGAGATTTCACTGGGTATGTTGCTGTTGTAATCAACGACATCCCAGAATTACAACATGTATTATCTAAGCATTCAGTACGATAAATCACGGTGAAAGGTATTTGAACCCATCACAGTTAAAAATCACTTAGGAAGGAGAACATGGATGTGCATAGGAATTCATACCTCATCTTTCTCAATAGTAGCATCAGCAATGGTCCGCACATCTTCATGGACATCAAAATGAAAAAGCTGTCAAGAGTAGTAAAGAGAGTAACTGCCACAGGATCTAATAAACATGGAAACAAAACGAGAAATAAAGTACTTGACATCATACATCATGACATAACTCGTATGGCTCTACACAAAGACCAAGACAGAGACTTACAGATACATAGTTATATATCTTTTTGTAATTACTATTGTTGGACTTTCTTTTGTAATTACACACATGAAAGGATGTGGCTATGCTCCTTTACTTACAAATAAGCTTTAATTGAAGACCAAATTCTGTTATTTATGCAGAAAGTAAAGCAAAAAATGGCAAATCCAGTTTGATTTTGCAAAAAAAAAAAGTATAAAAACATTATATATGACGATGTCTGTTATGACTTGACTAAATAAAGAGTTACGGAAGATAGTGACGGATGATAGATGTAAAATGGAAACTTTGGATACCTTCAAATTTCAGTAATTGAGTTAACCAAAGTACAGTTGTCAGGAAAAAAAGATAAACCAAAGAGCACAAATCATATACTGAACACACCACACAGACCTTTCCTTGGATGACAAAGAACTCTTTACCACCATCTGGCATTCTAATGGAGGACTATATATACACAAAATGAATTAAACACGTAAAAGAAATGTAACAAGAAAATGTATTATCAGGCAATAAAAATGCTAATTTTGTGGTGGCCACTAGCCAATAATCTTCAGCTCTGCAGCAAGGATTGCATTTGCATGAGTGGCTCTAAACCTCTAACTCCTACTATACTTTATCCTTTTCTTTAAAATGCTATTTTTGACAAGTAATGGAGTTCTACTGAAGAAAAAACACACTCAGTACAGCATTGAGATTCTACTTTCTTTGACTGTATTTAATGTGAAGATATTGGAATCAGATATCATAATACTCCTCATTTCTTAGATATAAGCAACAAGTTACTGATGCATCGACTTCACCAAAATATATGTCAGGATTGAAAATTACCGGTCCACTCTTTCCCCTTGCTTTGTTTATAATCAGCTCATAGAAACTGTGTTGCTGAACATTCAACAAAATTAGCAGTAAGTCAGCCAATATTCAGCAAATTAGAAGGTGGGGCATGAATCACACAAGTAAGAAGGATCTTACATGAGGAATGATTAGATCTTCTTTGACATAAACAAGATTCTCCACTGAAGTAGTTCGAACCTCTCGAAACTCAGGCGCCAGCTGCTGCTGAACTGCCCGAAGAAACTCTCCTATGCTATCACCCTTCCGCACCTGGACATGTAAGTCGTACAAGTGAATTCAAAAGTTTGGACAACCTTTTGGGTTCTTCATGCCTAGTAGCTACTGACCTGGATCACCCGTCTATGGCCTGTTCCATCCCAATAGCTGTAAGTTATCTGTAGAGGCTCATCTAGAAATATTGCAAGAGAAACAATCAGAAGCTAAGCTTCTTCAAATGCTTCAGAATTCTAGGAAGCTAACTCCAAAGACGGGATAAGGTAATACTGAAAAATGTTCAAATACGAAAATATACTTACTTTTGATTAACTCCTGCTCGCGCAACCACTGTTTCCGGAGCCTTTCACGTTCGGCTTGTTCCTCCGCCTCCCTCTCACTGAAAAAGTGCACTTTGAATTCCAAATTACATTAATGAGATAAAAGGCCAAAAGAGAACATAATAAATGAAAAAGTAGTAGAAAGGGTTTATTTGGGGGGAGGCAAATTGTAGGAATGCCCAACCTGTCTGGCAAGAAGCTTGTCTCTACTGTAGGATCTTTCCCAAATTTTCTCCACACACGCTTGCCAGATTCTTCATTCTCTATATAATAGATGAAAATTGAAAGGGAACTATAAGTACCACACCATCACAATCTGAACCCAATTTATATCTTCAACTATGTCAGAAAGATTAGCTAAAATAATTGTTTAGACATGCTCGTGGATAGCCCTGAACATATGCACATAAATATACTCATGCCTATCTGATTACGCTGGATACTCGATAGTGCCATAGTTGCCCGCACCACAGCAAACATACTTAGGAGACTATATCTAGATTGGGAATAATAGAAAATTTAGAACAAGGAAGAGACGATAAATGACGCCAGATTTTCAGTAAAAAAGACATGACCTATAGGTATCTATTTTCAGAAACTCATGAATTCAAGAGCATTTTCCTCCAAAGCTGAAATCACGCCAAACAGCAGGACTATGTGATTGAAAAGACCAAGTAGAAAGTTCTCTCACGGATGATACTGGGACAATTTTGCCATATGCATGTCAGAGTTTCAAAAATGAGTTGTCACAAGCCATGTACCATCTAATCACTAGCAATATTCCTAAAATCCTTGTCGGGCTGATAACTGAAAAATTCAAAGCATACAATAACCATGACCTATGCTTCCCGCCTAATAGTGGAGGAAAAGAAACATCTCACTCTATGCCATAAGGTAGATAACCAAGTTACACTGAATAATATGTTTTGAAACATGGACAAACTAATATTAAGAACGAGAAGACTGCTAATTATTCAGCTTATTTGGGAACTTAGATCGAACGTAGTATCAAGAAAGCTAACCAATTTTCACATCCGGAAAGAAGATTACGTACTTAAATTAAATATATTAAGCATGGTTTCCCTACATTTTAACTTCTTCAACTTTTAACTTCAAAAAGAAGTTGAAGAAGTTAAAATGTAGGGAAACCATGATTACTATAACTTAATTCAAAAAAAATTTAAAAAAAAAACTAACTTCAAAAGGAAGCATGTGAATGAAATAGTCCAAATTGCTCTGGAAGACTTCAAATTCCAAGACTAGATAAGAATTTATCTCTTACTATTTTCCTCCTCTTCGTCTTCATTGCCATTATCCAAATCATCACAAAAGGAGAGCCGAGGGTCAGCCTTAATCTTCCTCTTTTTAAACTTTTGTAACTGTAGCTCTTCTTCCCTATGACAGAAGAATCAGTAGACAAATTCAATATACATCACCACAAAATCCATCAAATTACAATATTTCAGCTTTGCAAAATTGCCACAGTCCACTCACTCTTGTTGCAACTTCTGAAGCTTCTCCTTTTCTTCCTCTTCAAGCTTGGTTTTGATAGTGACCCTCTACCACACATGAACCGAAATACAAGAGCAGTCAATTTAACCAAAGATGAAATTGAAAAATAAAAGCAATGCTTATAAGCAAATGAATTGGCTCACCTTCTCAACATATTGCTCCCTTGTGACAAGGCCCACAGTTTCCTTTTTAAAAGCAGTCTCAAGAATCTGAACAACACATTTCAATAAGATGAATTAACCTAAGCAACAATGTCTTAAAAAAATACATCAACCTGTCTATTCATTGAGTCAACAAGTAAAACAAAAAACATAGTTACAACTCTTCCTTGCAACAAGAGAAGGAGCATGTCTAATTCTCTATGAGCAAAAGGCTGAATAAGCTCTGGCGTTATAAAAATTCAAATCTTGGGAGTTACATTTCTAGAGATAACAATTTATCAACGATTACATTTCTAGAGATAACAATTTATCAACGATGTCTTTATCCCAAACTAGTAGAGGTCAGGCTATACGAATCATTTAGATTCATTCTGTTCTATTGGCTCATTTTCATAACAAACAAGTATGGTTCTCCACTCGAACTGATTATATGCTAAACTAAATACCTTTCGTATCAGTTAAAAATAAATGCAATAAAAGAACAAGCTTTCTATGCAAGTTTAATGGAAACCTCGGATGTGCAAAGGCTGAAACAAGTTTAGGTGTGACAGAAGTCCGAGAAATCTAGTAAGTTCCTTCTCTTTTTGGCTAACTGTGATATAAAGATCAGTTTTTGCCTCTACTAAATCCATGAGATACTTACAACCTACCAGGGTACCTAGTATATCCACAAGGCTAAGACAAATAGGAAGAAATCATCCCCGTGTGTTTGACTCTGCTGGGATTTGAACTTTGACACCTCACGATTCTCATTCCACTTCGACCACTAGGCAAGTTAATTTCAATTTATAATAACTGATCAACTACGCCTTAATCCTAAACTATACTAGCTGAGGTCCACTACTAAATCATTCATATCCATTCTACTCTATACGCTCAATTTTATACCAAATTAATTCTCTATTTCAAAATTAGTTACGTCTACATATCAGTTAAAAAGAAAATTAAATAAAAGAACGAGCTAAGTTGTAATGTGAACCTCCGATGTACTGGACCCAAATTGAAGAAGACCAGGTTGACCTTTAGATGAAGCAGTCTTATTCTTGAGCTCCTGAATTTTTCGCCTCTCTGCTTCTCTCTGCTTTTCAAGCCGCCGGATTCTGACGGCGTCCTGGGCCGTGCCCACATAACCATCTCCCATGCCCGACATTTTTCCTTAAATTTCTTATTCTAGGGCACAAAGATTGAATTTGAACAAGGGATTCTTCTACAGAAAGATGATTTTTGATTACTGACTATTGGTGAGCGAGGGAAATTGGGGCATAAAGTCGGGTCACAATCTTAAACCCACGGCAACAAAACCAAGTACCCAAGGCGTAAGTATTGGTTAATTACAAAGACCCACCTAAAGGTTTCTCTTAAATGACGGTTATCTTCCCCGTAGTTTTAAATGTTACATCCTTTTAAACCGTGGATGAATGAGTTCGACCTAATTTAGTAACTTTTGCTTAAAATAATATATTTGTTCATAAAAATTATTAAAAATATATAAATAATAAATTTTAAAAAAATTATTATTATTTGAAGTAATTATTTTAAAATTCACAAGTTGTAGAATTGCATTCCTTAATTATTTCGCCCACATGTGTTCTTTATTTTAATCATAAAATATTTATTTTTAAAATTTTTTATCAAACACAATAATCATACACTTTGTATAATCTCTATAAGTATGTTTTATGAAGGATAAAGTGTATGCAAATTTTTTTTATAGAGATGGAGATGGTTGTTTCCAAAAGATCATTTGCTTAAGTGCAACAAAATATTTTTTATGAAAAAAAATACGATAGTTAAGAAAAGATGTTACTTAATAAGGAAAATAATACAGAGAATTCAAAGAAAAGAAATAATGCAACAACTTGAATATAATAGACAATATATGGCAACAAGTATCAAAAGCAAGAAACCAAATGTATGAGGCTAATATTATGACAATTGCGGAAAGCAAGATTGAGTTCTAAGTTCTAATTTGGCGTTCTTTTCTTTACGGTCAAATGACTTTTAACTCATTCTTATCTAAACTATTGTGCTCATTTGGTGCTTGTCCCGGTCAGAATCAAAGTCAAAGTCAATTTTTTTAAAAAAACTTTCTTTTATTCTTAAGTTTAAAATTAATTTACAAAATCTAAATTCACAAAATATAATTTCATAATCGGATTACTAATATTACCTAAAAGAAATTTTTTAAAATGTGTTGGTCTCTCCAAACTAGTATATAATAAGCATTCTTGTTGAGGTTATTTTCACTCAGAAAGTATAACATATTTTTTTCTCTTTTTATCTCAAGAAAGAAGTCATTTCTTTCAAGGTTATTATGGTACCCTTTCTTTGACGTCACTTTTTAGTTATTTTGATGTTTTATTCTTCAATGAATGAATATTTATTTGGGAGTTGATCACACAAAACTGAATGTTTTGTTATTGAATTGATTTTTTTGTGTCTTGCTTCTTTGAAAAAGTGCATGTTTTGTTTTTATGATTTTTTTTCATTCAGAGCTTTGCGACTCCCATAAAGCCTAATACCATTTTAAAAAAAAAAGAGTCAAAGTTGTCTTAATTTGCAACATGTATACCTTCATATTTATCGGTCGTTGTCCTAGTAAACTGAAGGTCATTTCATATTATGTTTAATCACCTTTTTTCAATATTTTTTTGACCTACAGTTACTTCTTCTTATATCTATTATATTCGGACTCTCGTACCATCACACTAGAGACATGAACGAATCTCCTCTTAATATGTTCAAACTATATTGATCTCATTTGTCTCGTCTTATTCATCAAATACAATATTAAATTTATTCCAAAATTGATCCTAGATACCTCACTTCCGTCAAACTTGATATTTGTATTCAATCCTATTATCATTAAAATATATTTGGCATAAATAATTTTTACTACTACTATATCCATAATCACTATCTGCCACTTTGTAATCACAAGTTCACAACCACTTCTACTATTGTAAGATCTTCTCCAATCTTATAACAAATTCTATTTTAACATAAAATTCGACGTTTTGAAACTCCAATCTAACATCAGTTTCTATATTATTCTAGTGTGTGAATAATGTTGTACCAAATTTTAGTGTAACACTATTTATCACAGCAATTCAATTTATTCAGTATTTTAATATTATTTAATCATACAAAATATTTAATTAACTATTATATAAAATGTGTTTTTAAATTAAACTCTTGTGTAATTAGTTGTTCTTTTATGTAATATTTTTAATATTAATTTTAGATATAGAAGCCAACTTTTTATAAATTAATTTTCTACATACAACTTTTTTGAAAAAAATATAAAATTATGTTAATTCCACTATAAATTATAATTACTTATAACAATAATCAACCTTCACAAAAATTTAAAGTGCAACGATATGTATTATTAGACAAATAATATAATGTACTTTAAAATAATCAAAAAATAATAAATATTTAATACAGTAGTAATTGACATTCATTGAAATTGAAACATGAAAAGTATAATAATTTTAAAAGCATAACAAAAATATTCGAAGTTTTGCAATTTCATTTTGCAATTATTGCACGATTGTCACGTGAAAAGAAGTGTTGTATAATATATTAACGTCATGTATTATAATGCATAACATAATAATTGAGGATGAGAGGAATATTGATGCACTAATTCAAAATACGGAAGATAAGATCCAATTTCAATTATATAAATGATAATAAATGAAAATTATCAAGTTCAATAATTTATATCTTAACTTAAAAAAAATTAAGAACAAATAAGCTCATCTTGAACTACACAAACCATTGACAGGGCAATGATGTAGCAATGTAGCGTGGAAGTTGATATTTATGTGGAATTTAGAATAAACTTTTCAATTATTTGATATTTAATTGTATTTAATTAATGATTACCCATTTATTTGTATTGCCCATTATTGTGTATGATGTATAATACTTGCTATTAATTTATATTATTTTAAAAATATAAAATAAAATAATCTTATATTAAATAATTATAAAATAAAGCAATATAAATTATCAATGATGAAAGTTATAGAAAGAATTTGTTTTATGAAATAAGAAATGATAATATAACAATGATGAGAGAAAAAATATTTCTTTTTTGTGTAAACATTGTTGCAATTGATTGGAGTTAATTTGCTTTAAAATAGTGTTGATATCATTTTAATGTGAAATTTGGTGTCAAAGATTGGGATGCCTTAAATCATTATTAGCTTTACTAACCAATCATCAATAACTATCGATCATCTCTATTATCATAATTATTATTGTCAACTATTATTGTTAATCACTATCATAGTTATCACTTTTATTATTGTAATTATATCCACTTTCAGTCCGTGTCACCACTTTTACGATTATTTTTAATCATTATCATCACCACATCAGTCTATATAATCAATTGCCTCTATTAGTATCGATCGTCACATTATGTCAATCACTACAACATCAACCATCTACATTATTATATAATTATTACTAGCTATTAGTATTTATCGTTATTACAATCATCATTACAAAGTATTCTCAGTGTCCCTAGTGAATATAAATGCTTTATTTTTTTAGATTCAAATAATTATTTTATTTTATTATACTTATATTTTTAAAACATTTAATAATATTTTATTTAAATTATATATATTGAGTTCACTCATCAGATTAGATATTCTAAACCTAATTGAAACAAATAAAACTCAAAATCCAATTTGGACATTATTACATTCAAATTCACAAGTTGACTCAAGAAGATTAAAAAAGAAAATAATTCAAATCATATGCACATTGGTTTTATATGCAACTATCCCATAGGAAGAAAGTCGAGTGTTATATTTTCAAGAAGAAAGAAGTTGAAAAAGAAAGGGAAAATAAAAATTCACTAAAAGAAAAAAAAGATAACGGATAACGTGAAGGTGGAATCTCGCATCGGAAAGCATTGCGAAAAAAGAACACTGCATAATTGTGGTTCTTCGACTTCAAAACCCTAGATTCCCGATCCAATTCGCGCTGTAAAGTGCAGGAAATGGATCAATTAAACCACGGCGGCCTCTATCAATCGAATCAGCTTCCAAATCATTGTTTGACAGAGTTGAGTCCGCTTCCTTCTGATGTTTCCATGCCTCCCAATGGCTTGCATTCCGAATCAAGGTAAAATTATATGTATTTCCAGCTTAGGTTTGGTATCTAGCATGTTTGATTGATGTATTGGAGATTATGCACATGTTTTATGCGATTGAATTTTAGTTATGCTACTTCAATTAGCATTTTTTAGAAGTTCCAGTTTTCAAAGGAATCGTAAAATCGAGGGAGAAAGTTGAATACAGAACCATGATTAATTTAGATTCCAATTGATTGCAAAGATCTGTATCTCATTTAAAGTTTTTCTTGCATTTGTTGGTAGAGAAAGCTGGATCAATTGGTATGTTCTGCTAAAATGGTTTACTCCTTAGTATTGCGTGGTATTATAAAGGGGTTGTTGTGCTTTTATCAGTGCGTTGGTTCTCCATTTGAATATATGGTAGGACTTTGAGTTAACAAGATACTTGCTCAGGTGTTTCTTTTGGGGTTATCTGAGAAGTGAGAACATAGAAAAAGAGAGAAGACTTGTAAACAGAGTTGTGACTCATTCAGTTCAGTCCTGCACATCTCCTGTTTACTTTTGTGAAATTTTTGTCCTTTCACTTGAGATGTAATGTCAAAGTGGGCAGCTCAGAATATTGATTCCCTCCGAACTATGTGTGGCAGTTCTTAGGCAGAGCAAGTGCTGGTAAATTCTGTCGTTCCCAAACTTAAATGTTTTACCAGTATGACAGGATAAATATGCACAATATGATGCTGCAATCCAGAGGCAGAGCTAGGTTTTGAAGTTTATGGGGTTCTGGATTCTAGAAGAAACAACTTACTGCATTCTGGATAAATTATTTTATACTTGTCAAGTGGATTTTTAAACACAAATATAGGATCTAGGTAAAACTAGTGTATTATGCCAAACCCATAGACAGGCTTATAGCTCTGGCCTGCGGCAATCAGACAAGCATCTACATATATTTTGAGGAAAAATACAAACTGAATTCTGACAAGCATCTACTTAGCTACACGTGCAACAGGGTCTTTCCTTATATTTCCTTTTCCTCGGCTATATTACAAAGAAACATAAATGGTGTTTCAATATGAACTCATTGAAATCCTCCTGAACTAACTGATACGAATTCTTCTTTATGCACAGTAGTAAACAAAAACCTGAAGCAGAACTCAAAGACTCTATTGCTGCAAGAAAAGTGCAGAAAGCAGATCGAGAAAAATTAAGGAGGGACCGCTTAAACGAGCAGTTCATGGAATTAGGAAAGACTCTTGGTAAATTAGTGTATCTTTGTTTGATATAATAAACTACTGAGTTCTTGAATTTATTTTTCTCTGAGCCTGTTGGCACATTTGACTGCTGGATGTTATTTTACCTCATCGAGACTTGTTATACTTCCAATTTGAAGCTGTGAATTGACCTTTTGTGTCCTTGCTTTTATTTTACTATTTTGTAATGTTTGAGTTTCAAATCAGCTTACTATAGCGCTCGTCTTTTTAAGTAGGGAATGACTTGATTTTGTACTTCCTTGGTGTTTGATTCTGCAAATAGGTTTTATCAATGCAAATGTTTTTATTAATTGTATTCTAGGGTTCATTTTGTATACTGATTAAAAAATCTGGTTCCAGTACTATATTTGATT
This sequence comes from Solanum sejunctum, assembly GCA_025642045.1. Classification (NCBI taxonomy): domain Eukaryota; kingdom Viridiplantae; phylum Streptophyta; class Magnoliopsida; order Solanales; family Solanaceae; genus Solanum; species Solanum sejunctum. The sequence goes on along the minus strand of JAOTQJ010000001.1, from coordinate 37,014,423 downwards.
TGCAATTTGATTACCTTTTTCTTATTTCAAATTCAGCTAAATTTCTATTGTTGACACGGTAAGGTAAATTGATGACACCATTTGTTCATTGTTATGATGCTTGTTAATATACAGAGTATCATAGGGCTTACCAAACACCTGAGTATCTTATACAGTGTCTAAGCACCGCTTTGGAACAGAGTACCAAAGATCCATTAGCGTTTGTTTTTGTGCACAATCTATGTATACATTCTTTTAGAACAAAACAATCAGTCTTGAAGGGAAAAATTGGTTCTGGCATGTATTCTTATGCAGTCAAAAATTATATATGCAGATCCAGATAGGCCTAAAAATGACAAAGCATCCATCTTAAGTGATACCATTCAAGTGCTGAAGGATTTGACCGCTCAGGTCGGCAGATTAAAGTCTGAGTATGCTGCACTTACTGATGAAAGCCGCGAGGTCATCTCTTGACACATACTGAAAGTAATGTTTCCACTTTCTCATTTCGTAGCCATATAAGGTCTTATTGTTTTGTTTTGTTCTCTAGCAGTTGACCCAGGAGAAAAATGATCTCCGAGAAGAGAAGGCATCTCTTAAATCTGATATTGAGAGCCTTAATGCTCAATATCAACAAAGAATGAGGACTATGTATCCATGGGCTGGGATGGATCATTCTATGGTCATTCATCCTCCTTCATATCCGTATCCAATGCCTGTTCCGGTTCCAACTGGACCAGTTCCGATGCATCCATCTTTGCAGCCCTATCCATTCTTCAGCAATCATAATCCTGCAGTAGCACAAAACCCTTCATCTTTTGTCCAATACATGACTCCCAATACATTGATTGAACAGCAACCGACTCAGTATATGTCTCCAATTATACAACCAAGTAGTGTGCCAAGACAAGAATCCAGAAACAGGTCATCAGAACAAGGAGAGAGCAGAATTGAGCAAAGAGAAGATTCCAATGAAGTGGCAACAGATTTAGAGCTTAAGACACCTGGATCTGCATCTGAGCAGGTGAGTTAGTACTGCTGATTTACTTGGCCTAGTTTTTGTTTTAGGATATCCCAACTTATTTGACATGTTTCTTAAATGGCCATATCTCTGATCTCCAATTATTCAAATTAATATTCGACTACACCTTTTTTTTTTCTTTTTAAATAAGGAAATTATCAAGCTATTCAACTACTCTGATTTTACTCTAGCATTGCATCAATTTCACTTCTACAAAACTGCTACGCTTTTGTATATTTTAACTAGCATATTAAGCTTATAATATTTACTTATTGTGTTATAATGATTCCCATGATCCTTCAAGTTTTCTTTTCTTAATTTATTGTCAGTGAAAGATCATTAAATAAAATTCGAGAACAGAGTATCTTCTATGGCCTAAAGGAACTTTAAATTAAATATACCATCATGACATGCTTGCGAATTCTGCAGGACCTTTCATCTGGACAAAAGAAATCCAGGAAGTTGCCAAAGAAGGATAACAGCCTCACAGATGGAAGTTCCTCAAGTAGATGTTCGTCATCCCATAGTGTACAGGCTGTTTCTTCAAATAGTGTGGTTAGGGGAGCAAAGACAGATGATTGACATTTGGACCTGAATATGAACCAGGTTAGTACCATTTTATTACTTCTCTCTAGTATCTTATATGACCTAAAGGAACTTTGGCAAATTAAACATACAATCATGACATGCTTGCAAATTCTCCAGGACCTTTCATCAGGTCAAAAGAAATCCAGAAATTTGCCAAAGAAGGATAACAGCCTCACAGATGGAAGTTTCTCAGATAGATGGTCATCATCCCATGGTGTACAGGTTGTTTCTTCAGATAGTTGGGGGAACTAAGACGGATGATTGACATTTGGAATCAAATAGGAATCAGGTTATTACCATTATTACTTTTCCTTTCTAGCTTCTTCTGCTCCATCTGTTGTATAAAACGGTGTATGATACAGAGTCCGGGAGCTGTTGCTGGTGCAACGGGTTCTGAATTTGGATATGTCTCATGTATCCCTAACAGTTCTAAGGGGTCTGTGACATGGAGACTAGAACTGTGTTCATATAAGAGTAACAGTGAATGTAAGGAAAGCTAGCTACACTCATCCATGAATTACTGGTGTTAGTGCCATAACATCCATAATCATCCATCGCCTCACATATCTAATCCTAAACACATCTACAAAGTTGTGCCCCTTTTGGGTGTGAAATGTTTTGGTGCGTTAGGAAGGTTTAGTTTTGTTGTTATTCCGTTTATGTCCTTTCACAAAGACCTGCCTAGTTATACTGGAACTTTCAGTTAATCGCATACTTGAAGGCTGTATGATACAAGATCCACAGTTACCTGCAAATCTGATGGATTCATCATGGGAGTTTAGCTGAATTGGCATATGAGTTTAGGGGATCTTTAACTATTCAGGCAGCTCTGTGTTGACATGGTTAAAGTTTATTTCTTTTATGCAAACAGGGAAATATGATTTGGTGTAATATGCTGATTTGACCCGGTATTAGTAGATAACGATTCTCTTCCACTTAATCCCAAACAATTTAGTTCAACTATCAGTTACTCCATATTAATTTTTCTTACTAGATCCCAACTGAATCATGCCAAACGTGACATTTGGCAAAATTGATTTCTTTGAGAAAATTTCTAGTTACTCCTACTAGAAGTTAAGTTGCTACAGAGGAGATAGATAAGAGGTCTTTCTATGGTTGCAATAATGGATGAAACGTGGGATTATCCAGACCTTGGGAGAAATATCCGTGAAAATTAGATGTTAAATAAATAAAAAACAAAAAGAAGTTAATGACTTGTCACGGAGAATCCGGTCTATCAGTTGGTGGCTGGACATAGAAAATGACGTCTTCCCTTCTCGACTTTGCCTGCTTACTATTAATCCATTCCGTAGTGATTTAATATTTTTAAATTTGATGATTTTAAATTCTGTTCCGTGAAAAACTAGAATTAGAATAAATATTTTTTGTTAAAAAAAAACTAACTAAAAGAATAAGACAAATAAATCAAAAAAAAAAACCTTCATTCTAATTTTGTGATGAAACTTAAAAATGATGTGATTGTAAATTATTTATTATGTTGCGAGAGTTCAAATATTTAATTATTTAAAATAAGAACGTATGATAATCTTTTTGAATAGGAAGAAAAAGTTGCGTAAAGTGTAAGTATTTTTGTCAGAAATCATTTCCACGGAATGTTACAAAGTTTATTTGTACAAATTATACTTTGAACTAAGAAACAAATGTGCAAAGATCAATAATATTATTTTTTATTTTTGATTTGTTCAATTGAAAGCATCTCTGATTTATATTGTCTTATGTTGCATGGGGCATGTAAAATTTTGTGTGAACAAACAAAATTTACCTTGCAAGACTAAACATTATTAGTAATCGATGAAAAAATATTATCATGAAATTTAAAATAGTATATTATAAATAGAAATGATAAAAATATTATTTTTTAACTTTGAGCAATAATTTCTCGTTATAATATGAATTAAAAATAAAATTCACGAATATGTTATTATTGTTATATCAATATAACAATTTTTGACTCATAATAAAATGTCATTAGCAATTTTATGAATAAATTAAGTCCTATACCCAACTAAATGCGTTGTATTTTTTAATCTTTATAACAAAGAAACCAGCCGTTGGATTCTGTCTTCATCAACTTTAATTTTAAAAAGAATAAGAAAAATCTACTATAAAAAGTTCACCAACCCTTAATTAGGTTTAACCAGTTCGTGTGTTCCACGCTCCGAAACACGAGTGTGTGAAAGTACTAAACATAAATAGATATTGGTATCACCGGCACTGTACTCAGGCGCAGAAAAGTAGCAGCAGGTGTCGAAACAATAGCGTTGAATTCCCAAAAAAGTGAAAATGGCGGTAGCATCAACATCTCTAGCTTCTCAAATGTATGGCCCTAAATCTGCCACTTCCATTTCATGCCCGCACCTCTCTGGCCTCCGTAAATCTTTCTCCAAGCTTGATAATTCCGTATCCTTCTCCACTTCTCAAGCTTTCTTCCAAAACGTCGATTCTCACCTCCGACTTTCTTCTGACCGGAAAGGTTCTAGGGCCGTCGTCGCCATGGCCGGCTCCGGCAAGGTAACCTTTTTTGCATACCTACTACCTCCTTTCCTTTGTAGAGTGAAATGGTTATTTTTCTGATTTTTGGTGAATAAACATGTTTTAATAAGTTGAATATAATTTACTCAACAAAATATTTATCAATGAAAAGTCTGTTTGATATTCCTCTAACTAGTAGTATTACCTTTCAGGATTGAGGATGTACATTTTTAGATCTGTTATTGGTTTGTTAACTTTTTTGAATTTTACTCTCACTAAAGTTGGATGAAGGGAAAAAAAATGGCCTTCTGACTTTTGGTCTAAACTTCTAATGATAGTTGAAGAGTTTTGAACTGTTTAAAGCATTGTTTTTTAGACTAATTATGCTAACCTCTCATAGTATTATAGTACGACTTGTGGTTGAGTCAACCAATAGTCTCTGTGAACAAATTGGATACTTGCAGCAAGAATTAATTATCTGGACTTACTTGGAGCTAGCATAGCACTGTTTACCTGTTTAAGCATCATAACTGATTTAATAAAAAAGAAATCTTTGTACTTGTCAAAATAAGGGAAAAAAAACTTTGTTCTTCCCCTGGCACCATTTTTTTCCTGAATGTAAGCAGCAAAGTTGAAACTATAGCTAGTATGACATTGTCCTGCATTCCTTCGACTGACTGGATTAAGGCTAGTATCATCTTCAGTAATTGATGAGCATCCGATACAGTGTCTGCACTACGCTTGCCATCAGACACTAGAAATTTCATACTATATGCATGATCATATGCTTTCACCTCCACTCTCAATGACAATTCTGAATTAGTGGTTTAAACTGATTCATCCTTTTCCGTGATTGGACACTCCTTGTTTGGGTCACCATATACAGGACACTTTAGTATTACATCCTGTAACCCATAGATATTATAATTGTTAATAATTATTAGAGAAATTGCTTTTTAAGTGTTCTTATATCATTGGCAAATGGATTATTCATGAGACTTGAAGTTTTAGTGTGAAAAGTTAAATGCTTGGCTTTATTCATTTTTCGTCCATAGCAACAACAACAACAGCAGCATACCCAGTGAAATCTCACAAGTGGTGTCTGGGGAGGGTAGAGTACATGTAGACCTTACTACTACCTCATGTTCCGTCCTTGGCTTTATTCATATTTCATCGATAGAATTTATAATAAATTTGTGATTTCAGTCTTGACCATTCAGTTTAACCATTGGTTCCAAAATGGTCCTGCCTTTACATTTTTCTTGAAGTTTGGTGATAATTGATCAGTTGCTAAAACCAAGGAAGATTATATTCCATAATACTAATAAATACATCTGAGCATGGAATAACAAAGATTACTCGTTACTAATCGATCTGAAATGCTTAACATATTATTCCATAAAAGGTAATCCATCTCATTAACTAGGAAGGAAAAGATGTTGAGAAACAATGAGAATTTGAAGACATAACCTGATTTCTTGTGGCCTAATTTAATTTTGATAATTGGTATATGAAACGAGGAAGTATCGAAACTGCTAATTAGAAGAAGGGAGAGATGAACTTAGATGCAAATGGATCAGTCTATGGCCTTTTCCCTATAAGGCTCTAGTCCTTTTTTACATGTTTAAATTATTACCCTTTTCCAATTGGGTTTCTGATCTCGTCTTCCTACTTGCTTGCAGTTCTTTGTTGGTGGAAATTGGAAATGTGTAAGTATCACTTCTTTGTTCCTTAGTAAATTTATTTAGGTGATACATTGTAATATTTTCGTCTATGGCTGGTGGGATTAACTTTCATATATCCTCCACTTTACTTTCATCAATGTTTCTACCAGAATGGAACAAAGGACTCCATAAGCAAGCTTGTCTCTGATTTGAACAGTGCTCAGCTCGAGCCTGATGTTGGTGAGTTCTTCTACATTGCTATCATAACACCTATGAAAATGTATTTGTGTATGTCAACATTTCAAGGAAGGTGGGAAACTGGCTCTCTGTCCAATCTAAACTTTGATTAGAGATTAGAGGATGGCTTAAATTATCTTTGTGATTTTATAATAGTTTCCAGGGAATTTGACCTTGGTTACTCTTGAATACTTCTCAATCTTCATTTGTCAGTAGTTGCCATGTTCTTTTTGGAATAGCTCAGATGATCTCTGTAACCGTGGTCTTCACAGTCTTAGTTTCACAGTAGTGTTTTCATTGGTCATTCTGATGTCCTTTACAAGATATCTGTTTTGTTCTCAACACTACTCAGATGACATTGCTCTTTTATATGTTTTCATGTATATATATATGTGCACATGCATGCTGTGTTCAACATTTCCTTTTTAGTTCGTTTAAAAAAGAACGAGAACATCTAAGATATCTCTTACCTCAGATTTTAATGCAAGAATCCTCTTTTGGAAAATTTCCAGATGTGGTTGTAGCACCTCCCTTTCTGTACATTGATCAAGTAAAGAATTCACTCACCGACAGGATTGAAGTTTCGGCCCAGAATTGTTGGACTGGAAAAGGTGGAGCTTTCACTGGTGAAATTAGGTACAATTCCATTTCCCCAAACTTATCTGATGGCTGGATATGTGATTTTATAAGGATAATTTGAGAAACTCATAAAAAATGATAACGTTAGAAGGCTTGGTTTCAATAGACTCTTAAAATCAGTGAAGTTGAAGTCTTCTCAACTTCAGAAAACTAAGATCAGAATATCTTGGATGCATGATTTACATTGGACAGAGTCTCTAGTGATGGCAATTAGGGTAGGGTAGGGCAGGGCAGGGTGGGGAAGGGCACACTCTTAATGGGGAAGAGCAGGGGAATTAAGGGGGCGGGGCAATGCGAATTTCATTTTCTGAATTACATAAAGGGGCAGGGCAGTTAGGGGTGAAGTTGAATTGCAGTTTTTTTGGTGCTTAATACAGCTTGATATTTATGAATAGACAGTTGTTTCAGTGGTATATTTCTGGATTATTAATGTTATACGGTGTTGGTAACTGGTAATCAGAAGACCTCCCAGTACCCAGTTTCATCCTTGTGGAAGTACTAAAGCTTGATGAGATGAATCAGACGGCAGGTTTGAGCCTAATAATATTGGTCCTTTTTCTAGAGTCATGAAGGATGCCTCTATAATTGCCACTATTGTACCCACGGAATTTGCTTGCCTTCTGGCCTTTCTTATATCTTACTTCTCCATTCTGAAAAATACAGAACCCCAAAAACATTACTGAATATGAACATGCAAAAAAAAAAAAGGAGAAGAAGAGAGAGAGAGAGAGAACGAACAACCAAATACAACTAAAGACTTGTTGTAAGGGGAAAAAAGGAAAAACTCAGATGGTGCAGGTCTGGTTGGGTCTAGACGGGGCAGGACAAAATCATGAAAAGAGGCAAAACGGGGCCGGTTTAAATTTTTAGCGGGTCAAGGCTCACCCCACCCCGCCCTACCCCAATTGCCATCCACAAGTGTCTCTTGTTAAAAGAGCACATTACTTTGCAAATAATAATGCACGTGCCCAGTAGCTTACTACAGGCAGTTGGTTTAGTGATTTTACCACAGCAAGAGAAGCGACAAGATTGTTGTCCACAATCTTAGTTGCTTAACCTGATTCCAAGTTAAGTTTGATTTGCTTATTTCCTTGTCGCATCAACCCTCTATTTCTCTAGTCTGCTAATATCTTAGAGTGTTACCAGGACTTTGGTTAACATAGTCACTTCATGGGTATATTGGTTAATAAAATGCAGGGAGTTTTAGGTACTGGTGTTTGTATCTGGTTTCTTTCACATACTTGATTGTTATCTTTGTGATAGGTTTCAGAATTTTTTGTGTATATCATCCTAAGTTGAGCTTGCCTTTGATTTTTAGATTGACATATTATGGCTTTGTATTTTTTCTGCAATAAAATTCCTGTCGTTGCTGAAGTGAAGGGTCACTGATGGCATCCAGGGGTATGATCTAGTTGTCAATGAAATGGGAGGAGAACCGCGTGGTCTCATGTTCAAATCCCGACAGAGGCAAAAAAGACTAGGCAATTTCTTCTCATCCGCCTATGATTTGATGTGTAGAGTCACTCGGTATTTGTGCTGGTGAGATGAAGTAAGTACTTGGTGAAATAGTCGAGGTGCGCAAGTTGGCCTAGACACCACCGTCATTAAAAAAATGTAGAATTATAGAAGCCATTATTTCTTTGTTGTTTACTGTGTTTGCCTGCAGAACTATTGCAATGAATCTACTTTGAGTTTGCAGCTGCTATCCTTCTTGTGTTCTCCAATCCATGATGTTTATGCTTCCATTTGCAGTGTAGAACAGGTGAAAGATCTTGGCTGCAAGTGGGTCATTCTTGGTCATTCAGAGAGGAGGCATATAATTGGGGAAAATGATGAAGTAAGAGTTATCTGGAATTTGTGATTTGTTAATATATATAACCGTAAGAATTTTGATCACAAGTCAGAGAAAGAAAATTTATGCAACATCTCCTGGTGTGGGTTAGAGCTGCCTACTAATGACTTGACTGAACCATTCTCATGCAGTTTATTGGCACGAAAGCTGCTTATGCTTTGAGCCAAGGTGTTGGCATTATAGCCTGTATTGGAGAGCTGTTACAAGAAAGAGAAGCGGGAAAGACCTTTGATGTCTGTTTCCAGCAATTGAAGGCTTTTGCAGGCAAGTTTTGCTGATTAATATTGTCTCCTTTCTCTCTTGAAACATTTTTTTATAGACAAACAAGATCAGTAGATACGATTGATGCTTCACATTAAAAAAATGTAAAAATTCTTAGTAGCTTGTTGCTTGGCTACTTGAAATCCACCTTGTTGGTGAAGGTTCAATTTCCACATTGTAATCTTTTTCCAACGGCAACAAAAAGTTTTCGCTGTATGTTGGGCTTTTCAGAGTGTTTTATTGTTAAACATAGTCATGATTTTTTCAATCTCCCTGTCTATTCAGCAAATCGATAGCAGTTCTTTTTATCAATATGGATGGTTTTGGATCATCAATAATGATTTTTCTTTAGACCTCAGATACTTGATCGATCCACTTACTTCTAATATGTCAATATTAATCACTACTGTTGGAATTATGGTTCTTATTTATAGTGATAATTATGGTTCTACTTTCCTAGATAATATTCTCTATGTCCCCTTTTATGTGGCACCTTTTCCTTTTAGTCCGTCCCAAAAAGAATGTCACCTTACTACAATTAGAACTATTTAACTTCAAATTCCACTTTTACCCTTAATGAAATTAATCTCAACCATACAAATATCTAAGGATTGTTTTAGACTACAAATTTTAAAAGTCTTTTCTTTTTTCTTAAACACTGTGTAAGTCAAAGTGTGCCACATAAAATGGGACGGAGGGAGTGTGTGTGTGTATTTTATTTTATTTATTTATTTATGTTTTTAAAAGTACATGCTGGGGACAAAGCTGGGAATTCATTTAGAGTTACTTGCTTTAATGAGTTTATCTGATGTGATAAAACACATTGCCTTCAAAAGCTTTACTCGTTCAGATCTGTTTAATTACTCTTTTTTACTGAGCAGATGCTATACCAAGTTGGGATAATGTTGTCATCGCATATGAGCCTGTCTGGGCTATTGGAACCGGCAAAGTTGCCACGCCTGAACAGGCTCAGGAGGTGCATGTAGCTGTTCGCGATTGGCTTACTAAGAATGTTTCCGCAGAAGTTGCTTCTAAAACACGCATTATATATGGAGGTATGTTAGTTCATATATAGTACTCTTCCATCTTTTATTCACAAGATTGCATGAGTTGTTCGAGTTGAATGCATTTATATGTTAAATTAGACATCATAAAGGTTCCCTTATTCACCTGAGTAACATGGAACCTCTTTGTTAGAAGTTCAGAAGGAAAACCATGTAAATTGCTGAAATCAATGCAAATGTTATGCTACAGCCAATGGATTTCCTTTTTCCTTTATATTTTAGATTTTTGTCTTTTGAGTTTCAGATCAGCATAATGCCTTGTTAAATATGAAGAACTCATCTTTTCTAATGGAAGGGCTTTTGTTGTACTTTTTGTCCTTTTCATCATGTCAAATGTGGAGATATTACATTTCAGTGTCATTTGACTGTGATTTCTGTGTTCCCAAATGTTGTTGGCAGGTTCTGTGAATGGAAGCAACTCTTCTGACCTTGCAAAGAAAGAAGACATTGACGGTTTTCTAGTAGGAGGTGCTTCCTTAAAGGTAATTTAATTATTGCTAGTATGCCTGTCTTACTAATCTAAGCTACAGTTCTTCAAATCCTCGGCCTCTATTGAACATCGGTTTTTATACGTATATGTTGAGGAGCTTTTGTTGGACCAAGACGTTCTAATAGACCGATGCAGTATATACCCGTCCATGTGTGAATAGCTATTTTGAACTAATGAGATAGGGGAATCAACTATGGTTAGAAAATTTGATGCTTTGTATGGTCATGGTTAATAAGAGTGACAACATCTGATAGGCTTCATAGACAATCTTGTTTAGGTGGTAATGTGTAGCGTAAAGATAGCTGTCTGCAGATGCTGAGCTTGTTCTGAGCAGGCGTTATATATGAGTTGTGTTTGAAGATCCTTCCCTTGTAGTTGTGTTTACTTCCTGATATGCAGAAATCAAGAATTTGATAGTTGATGGAATCAGTGAGGTTGGTTAAGAGGGAGTTCTTAGGTGGAGAGAGAGGACGAGAATGGGCAAGTACAGGACATCACTGGGTTTTGTCATGTGTTGCTTACCCGATGTCAATATTGATGGATCCTTTTCGAGCAAGAAAGATGGGCGGGCAAGGTGTTCACATTTGATAAATGTTCTACAAAAATGATTGGGGTCTTGCTATGCTTGTGTTAATGGCACGTGAAACTTCAGATGGTTCGTACTGAGAATGATGCTTGATATTCTACATTGCAGGGTCCCGAGTTTGCAACCATTGTTAATTCTGTGACTTCCAAGAAGGTAGCTGCTTGATCATTTGTCATGGGTATTCATCATGGAGAAATAAACAGCATAGAGAAACACTAGGCAATAAACTACTGGTTCAGGTTTTGTCAATTGGAATTCTGATGACATTCCAACTCTTCCAGCCTTTGTACCACGCTTTCCATCCATCTCCCTGTAATATAAGCTGTACTAACAAAATAATGCGGTTTATTGTTTAGTCTGCTTGTATTGCCGGGTTTGTACTGCCTGCTACTATAAACTATACCTATAGTTAAGAGATGTTCAATTAGTTTACGAGGTTTAAAATTTTCTGACCCAACCATGAGATCCCAACTAATTTCTGGAAATAATTAGCATATGGACACTGATTTTTAAACATCCTTCCTTAAATACCAAGTTTTTTTGGCTAGCAACGAAGGTTCAAACTAGCAAGTTTTTCTACCCTTTTTTGGGATATAAACCTTAATCCAAATTCACTATTGAAAGTGGACGAGTTTTTGTTTACCAATGAACAAACGTATCTTGAAGATCAAATTAAATGTTTTACTTAGTTGTTTTGAAGCTTCCAGAGATTATGAATTTCATATTATTTATTGCATCTAATTTTATTTTAGAACAGATCTGCCCTTACCTCAAAGAGAAAAAAAAACCAAACACGTGAACGCATGCATTGTAGAAAATGGTAAAAGTTAATCTTGCACTCAATATTTATATAAAATTAATAAGTGCATGTCATGTTAATTATTTAACCATACTAAATTACTATGATTTGGTAAACGCGTGGGTGCGGGGGCTATAGATATTTATTCTTTTCCCCTTCAATTGATAAACAAGGATTGTGCAAGCAAGCAAGCAAAGTCAAGGATTTCAGACTGCTATGAAATATATACTATATAATAGTCTTCTGCCATACGCTGTACTACATTTCTGATCTATACTTGCCCTTTATCCATTGGAGTCAAAACCAACAGAAGACTGAAGTGGCTTAAAGTAGCATGGAGTGAAGTACCTGTGCCATAACTTTAAGCCAACCCCATCATTTATAATTTCATAATGAAGAGTGTATTCTACTACTCAGCTTAATTTCAGGGGACCACCACCACACTGCAAAGAAAGTAAGCAAAGCCAGTAGCAACATACATAAATATACTTGCACAATTGCAATTATTTTAATAATATGGACAACTAATATGCTACAGATACAGTTATAACATTAATTAGAAGAGTTCCGTTTTCGTTTGTCTTTTTGCAACTTTGGGTTTAGCATTAATCAAGGAATATAATTGCGAGTTTCCAGGCTTTATGTCTAATAATCTTACTAGAGTACTACACCAAATAATCCCCGCACGATAATTTGTCTGTTTTTGTCCTTTTATAAAAAAGTAGCTAGTGGAACGATACTGAATAATCAATTCGATATTCAATTATGGGATTGATATCAAGCCTCAAACGTCATTTTCAGGCCAAATAGGGCCTTTGGGACCAATAATTGCCCTTGAAGATTTCATATCTTTCATGATTTCAATCGATAATTCTAATCCCCAATTGGTTAAATAGGAAATTTTAGGAACATGATTAATGCTTAAAAACCTAAGAAATGTGACAACTATAAATGTTTGAGTAGACCTTAAAGAGGTGTTAGGCACTGATCTTGATTTTTCCATGTTTGGGTGGTAAAAAAATTTTAAAAATATTTTCACATAAAAACACATGTTTCGTAGAAATGAAAATTAGAATATGTTCCGTTGTTAAAGTAAAAAAAAATAATTTCACAAATGACGTGCCACATTGATTAATATCCTCCCAACCCTCCAATACTTCAATTTTTTTTCTCCCAAAAACATTTAGTGTATAATTATTTAAATTTCATGGACCATAACAACTTAAGAGTCTCCCCTTCTTATATCTCACTCATATAAAGCATTAACCAATTTCTTTGTTGTGTAGAAGAGAATGACCTGATTCAACAACTAATAAAAAACTTTTGCTTAAAATTTGAAAATTGAGTGAAAATTTTACTTTTTGGGGTGTGAAGCTTAAAAAGACCACACCAAATAAGGAGAGCTAACCACCACAAGTAATTTAACTCCACATTGTGAGGTTTCAAAAATTAAATATCTTTTATCATAATTGATGGCCCATCTTAAACACAACATAATATAAATGATAAAGTAGGGCAATCAACTTTATCTTTTGTTCGAGTACATTTCCACCAAATTAAGGCATTTGGCCATAAATTTCAAAGATAGAATAAAAAACAGATAGATAGAGCACCTTTTTCAAATTTGAAATCTAACTCATTCCAAGTTAGATTTGAAAATTTTATTACCAAATACTAAAGTAAAAAAACTAGTTAACAAATAACAATATTAGTAAAATCTCACAACATACATCTTATTACTACCTCCTCGTAAGAATCCTAAAGCTATTTTTACTTCTTTCAACAATGACTTTAATAACTCATTTAGCTTTTGGTGGGGGTGTACTTGGTATGGTAAAGTTATTTTTCGTAAAAAAAGAAGGAAATTAGAAATATTTTTGTGAATTTAGTTGGGAATTATTCAGTAGTACTGAGTTCTTGATTAAAGTAGTAAAGTCAAGAACTCAGAGTACACACAAGAATTCTTGATCCATATAATATAAAAATCACTTGATCTGATTCAAACGAAAATAAAGCTCCATAAATTACAAACACTAGTTACATATTTACATAAATTAATTAACCCATCCTTAAATAATAATTAACAAGGCTACATACAAGATTGGACCTTTCCTGAACTCTACACATAGAGAATAGCGAAAATTTTAGTGCATTTGCTATTATAATTATAAGAACCACATATCAAGAAAAGTAGACTGGTACTGCAACAATATTAGTAACAATACAATCAAAGCAGCCACTCCCCACGGTGAGCTTCCTTCCGACGGCAGCTGATACATCCTCCGCCGTGGATCCCACGGTGACCCGCCGAAAAACCAGTCCGGCGGGTCCACCGTGGATAACCATCGGACGGCGAATAACAAGACAAGTGGCACAATCAGAAGTATCCAACCAAAACTTTCTTCAGTAGCCTCCATCACTTCTTCATAGGAAACAAACCATTGAATACCAAGAAATATGAAAATAACACCTAAAAATAATAAAACTGGATAGGGTAAAGGGTTTAGTGAAAAAACCTCCAAGATTGAGGAGGCTGTACTTCTTCTATTTGGGTACATGAAAAAAAAAAGTGTATAATATAAAGTTTTTTTTTCTTTCTTCTTCTTGTTGAAAATTAGAAATTGGACAAGTTCAAGATTAGTTGAGACTATATGAAAATTGTGAGGCTCCACTAATTTTATATAGCAAGAGCTAAAGCTAAAGCTAAAAGGTATGTGTTTGTGTGTGTGAAAGTTGTCACTCACTGATTTAAAGTTGTGTTAAGGGTGTATCACAGCCGTTGGATTAATTCTCACATTGTTTGACTATTTCACGAAAATTACATACATTTTTTATTATACCATCCTGCTTCTAATTCTAATTAGATTTCAAATTAGTGTGATAATATTTAGATTCACACCACATCTATGAGATGGTGATAAGATTTGAGTATATTTTATTTTTTATAAATTTTATTTATAAAATTTTACTAAGTATGTTATTATTAATCTCTAAATTTACCGTCAAATACTACCTGCATCCTAAATTAATAATTTACTTTAACTTAAAGAAATTTATTATAAAATAATTGCCACTTAGACTAAATTGATAATTGTTTTTAACTATACTTTTAATGTAAATAAGGATGCAAGTATTTAAGAGGAAATCAGACAATCAATCTGTTTTTATTACAAAGGGATGACTTAATAAACTACATGTATCATATTTATTATTCTTTTAAAGGGCGTGAAAAAATAAAAATAACAGTCCGAAGAAACTATTTATAGGAATCTTGTATATTGTCTCTTTGTCCCACTTTTAGTTATCATAATTTTATATTTTTAGAGTCAAATTATATAAATTTTAATAAATATTTTCAGATATAGTTATTTTTATCATAATGATATGAAAAAAGTTATGATCAG
>JAOTQJ010000001.1:36976107-36999246 GCA_025642045.1 Solanum sejunctum | reverse complement strand
TGCAGAGTCTACCCAAAGGTTCAAGCCAGATTGTAGGAAGTGGGCGAGACGTTTTTGTATTTCTATGAGAAGCTCGATACTCTTTCTTTCCATTTGTTTCGTAAAAGTGGACATAATAGGGTAACTTATCAGTCACATCGTAAATGATAATAATAACGAAATTAATTATTTTTGAGTAAAATTATAAAAATAATAAAATATTTTGAAAGTCCCAATTTTTTTACTGGTTAAGGTGGGATATTTTGTTAGCAAACGACGACTTCTTAAATTTCACGCAGGTGTTTTTCTAATGCAACAAACTACCATTCAAAAATAATAATAATATCATAATAATTAATTTTGATATAACCTCACGAGTACATCAATTCATAAATTAAGATACATAATTAAAAAAGTCTTTTCTTATTCCAACACAAAGCTTAAATTCAAAGATGACAGTTTAATTGGGTTAACATGTCATGGATTAACCATTTTGTCATCCAATAGTTTGCCTTTTGTGTCAAATGAATTCCATCCCAACTTATATAAGTACTCGGGTCTGCACACACTGGAACTCCTGAATTCCCACACGTCATATCTGGTTTAAAATTATAGTTTCCTCCTGATCCACAACATGCTTTTTGTACGTTGTTTTTGTTGAATCCTGAAGAGTTATTTGAAGAAAGAAAATTAGTAAATCACATATGTCTTTCTTCAGTTTTGCCATAAAGTCGAAAGCTTCTATTTTAAAGTTAGATTATACCCCCTCCGTTTTCTTTTACATGTTACCTTTTGGATGACACTTGCATTAAAAAAAAAGTGAGTTTATCATTTTGCCCTCATTTAATAGTAATTATCTTTTTAATTCTTTTAGTTGGTCAATGAGTATATATTTTCAAAGTCATTAAAATAAGAAGATGAGTGTAATTTATGCATTGATATTGTGAAATGACATACTCCCTCTGTCCAACTTTACTTGATCCTTATTCACTTGACACAGAGATTAAAAAGTAGTAAATGATGAGGTAATTTTATCAAATTACTCTTTGAATATAATAAATACGATATTTATTGCATAAAGTGGACAAGTATTATTGGACATCCTAAAATAGTATAGGGGTCAAGTAAAGTTAACAGAGAAAATATATTAAAAATCATACATTTATAGTAAAGAACGACGTATAAAAACGAACAGATAATAATGAATTAATTTTCTCTTGATTGAATTGATAAATATTTTTAATAGATCTAAATAAGAGTAAGTAAAACATTAATTGTGATAATGAAGAGTCTCCAGAAAATATATCATTACTTGTGATAATGAAGAAAGAGATAAATAAAAATCAGATACTCCCTTTATTCAATTTAAGTTAAGAAGTAATAAATAATAGAATAATTTTATTAAATTTTTATTTGAATATAATAAATATTATGTCTTGAAAAATATAACAGAAAAATAACTATAATTAATAATAAGAATAAATTAAAAACTAAGTATAAAATTATTTCTTAATTTTATAAAATAAATAAATATTATTAGACATTTAGTATAAAGATCAAATAAAATTAGATGAAAAAAAGTAAAAAGTATATAATTAAATAAATATTTTATTACATTTTAATTTATAGCCAAGGAAAAAAGTTAGTTGAATAATTATTCACACAACTAACACATGCAACACATGTATAGAGAAATATATATATATTAATACACCATTATACAAAAAGTGGGAAGCAATGATATTATTATACAAAAAGTTGAAAGCAACAAAATCATGAACGAATATTATAACCTTGAGACTTACTCCCTCTGTTCTTTTTTAATCGGATTAATATAATTAAATTAGTTTTTCTTGATGTTTTAAAAAATATTAATAAATTATTAATTTTATTATTTTTTTTCTTTGTTCACATTAATTAGTCTTTTGGGAACAAATGAAGAAATTTTGCATCTTCTAGATTTGTTTAAACTTCTAAAAGCTATATTAATTATAGGATAAAATGAAAAAAGTCAATTAATTACATCTTCATTTAGTAAGTAATCAGATAATCTGAGATAAATATCTATCTAATATGAGACGAGGAAGTATTCACTTACCAAGAGCAACGGCATTTTTTTGCAGCCAAATATAAGCATTGTAGAGATCGCCATAAATAATGGAAACATTTGGAAATTCTTTCTTCAACTTATATAAGATTGTTCCATTCTATTACACAATGGTACTCATCATAGGCAGTTGAGGATCTGGTCATGTATAATGTTAGGATTATTGGGAAACAACCTGCTGGAAAATTTCCTGGAACGACAATTTGGGTAGCTCCAAAACTAATAACTGTCTGAAAAGAACAAATAAAAACAACATTAAACTATGCATAATTGAATAAAAATCCAAAAATGCTTCTACTGTTATTTTTGTATTAAAAAAATCAAGTAATAATAATTTTGAAAACTATCAACAGTGGCGTTTTTGTTCAATTTCAGTTTAAGACCATCTTCCGAAAAATAAGTAATCATGGTTAGGAATGGAATTTCAAGTAGTTTGATATTCATAGAAACACTTACTCTAACACCATGAATGATTGAGTCAACAACTTCTGGGATCATTCTTCGCATCTCTTCTACGGTTTCACCATTCTTCATGGGATAAACAAAATCATCTCCTCCTATTTCTCCAAGCATAAAAAGTGACTTCTCCAAATATTTTGGGCAATCTAGAAACCAACGTTAATCAGCTTATTATTACAAGTGAAGACTAACTAGAGAGACACCATTAATGGATTCCTCACCAGTGGAGCAAACGGATTTCAAATGAGTATCCATCCAATGAAGTTGCACACTTAATGTACTATTTGTGCCGGACAGAGCAAACTTCTTTTTTATTAGAGATTCGACTGATAAAGCAGTAGCTCCTGATACTGCAAAATTGGCACCATGACTAAAATCTGCCGTTTCATCCTCCCAAGGATTTAGGAGAGGAAGATCACATTCCAGCGCTGTTCATTATATTATCATTAAAAAAACTAAACACCAAAACATATACGCAAGTAGTGTTGGAATAACATACCTATGAAATCAATCATGAGCATGCCATCAGAACAACGCCCAGTAACCTTACGGAAAAAACTCATTCCAAAAGGGAATCTTCCGCATTTAGTATGAGCTGCACAATAGCTCTCTCTTACGCAATTTCCAGTATCCGAAAGTGAGTCACCAAATTGATAACTTTTATCGATTCCACATTTCTTCAATTGTGGTTTTTCAAGCTCTATTAATGACTCTTGTGCATCACATCTTCTGTTATGCTGAAGAACCAAAAAACTCATTAATAGAAGATGAAGCACCACTGCTCTAACCAATGCCATGATCGATCCCAACACAATTTTGACAGACTATTATATATTAAGTATCAAATTGGAGTCATTATTATACGTAGGAAAGATGACACCAAATGAAGGAGAGCTAACCACTAATAATTGTCTCATGTGATTATGCGGATTTCTAGGGGGGGCACTCCAAGGACAAATCCACTCACGATAATCAATCGTAATAATTTATCTCTATATAAAATTTACATATTTAATCATATTCTCAATTCAACTGGTTCAACACCACACTAATTCATATTGATATTTAATTACTCCATCTTATATTATTAAATTATTTCACCCAATTTCCTATTGCTCCCCAACACACATTGAAGAAAGGAAATTTGGAAATTTTATGAGAATTACAGAATTTTAAATTTTTTTGTCTTAGTCAAAATCACGATCAATCAAATATTTGTGCCTTCCCTTACAAATAGAATTTGGAACACTACAATCTAATCAAATAAATGATCACAAGAAGATTTTAAAACTAACACCACTCATATTACTATATATCTAGCCTACACTCAAAAACTCATCTAAATTTATAATCCCTAAATATCAAATCTATGATTAGGTCTCAATTCCTCCCAATATCATAATCAAATGATATTTATATATTACTATACATTTAATATTTAATTTTTCTATCAATATATTAGGACCTACATTATAATGTGGCAAATGAAAAAATATTTTTAAACTCAAACGAAAAATTGATGCATAACCTGTAACTGGTAACAGCGAAGCAAAATATAACGGTGATAATTGGGCGGGTTGTGTCAAATTTGAACGAGTTATAATGAGCCAAGACACAAAACGGTTCAAGACTCAACCCAACTCAAATTTACTTGGGTCAAAATGGGTTGGATTAAAACGGACTGAGTAGCGGGTTAAGACCCAATTCAACCTAATTTTTACTAAGATTTACTTATTTATTCTTTTTTAATATTTTAGTACTTATTAAATTATATTTTTTTTATTATAACTATATAAAATGTATCAAATTAAAAAAATATTTTAAAAATATTTTAATAAAATATCTCTTAAATTAATTTAGATTGCATATCAACATAATTTTAAATAAATTGAGATGACTTAAGTTAATAATTATCACCCTTTAACCCCATTCACATTGATTCTACAACTAATTATAATTATTCACACAACACATGCAACATATGTATAGAGAAATGTATATTAATACATCATTATACAAAAAGTGGAAAGCAGTTGCCCACTATGACAAATGATTGCTTACCTACACCAAAAAGATTCTCCAAAATGGACACGGACAGATTTATTTATTAAAGAAGGAAAAAAAAAGAAAAAAAAGAGCACAATAGTATAGGATGTTAAATAAATTAAGATTTAGTTAATTAATTAAATTTATTCGTAAACTAAATAATCATAGTTATAAATGAATAATTAAAATATCTATTTAAAATTTACAAAGAAATATTTTATAAAAGTAAAAAAAATAATTTTTAAAATGATCTAACGAATTATTACATACATAGTAAATTTTAGCAATTAAATTAAAAAATAATGTTCTTTAAATTTTGGTTTTTCAAGCTTTATTAATAATTCTTGTGCATCACATCCTTTGTTCTGTTGAACAACCAAAAAAGTCATTAATAAAAGATGAAGCACTATTACTTTAACCAACGCCATGATCGATTCCATCACAATTCCACGTTGTATTATATTATTAAATTGGGATTATAACTAAATGTATGGAAAAGGGTTGTGGTGTTTTACAGGGGAGAAGACTTAGTCCAATTTTTAAAGTTTTTGTCCTGATAATTGATATATGAAATAAATTAAATTTAATTAATTTATGTTGGAAATATATTTAATTAATTAAATTATAAAAATTAAATTTAATTTATATCATGTGTCAACCATCAAATAAGAACTTAAAAAAAACATGAAGAGGAGCCTCCACCTACAAAAGCTTTCTCACTTTCTATGCATTTACCAAACTAATTAATATGATTTATAATGATTAAGTGATTTAATTAAGTAAAACACATATTAATTATTTGAAGTAAGATAACATAAACTTTAAATTAAAACACATGATATACATGCATTGAGTTAATATATATAGAGTACGAATAAGTTTTACCCGTTCTACACCTACCTTACCATCATGGTTGGTGACACATTTTAAACACAGCATACTATTCATTGCAAGTAATATAATTCAAGCAGGGCAAACAGCTTATGATTTTTTTTTTCTTTTTGTAAACACAGAGATAAGAGAAATGAAAACACTGTCAGTTGATTGATGCATTATGTTTGTATAATGCTTTCCTTCCGTATATAATATTGTATAGTATTATATATTAAACTATATGACATATTTTATTTTATGTAAGCAATATATTTTTAAAAATTTCCCTATATTTTATTTTATACTATATAAACAGGTACGATCTTCCATAAATTATTAACTTATCTTCATGATGAATTGATCTTTTGTCCAGATATACCATCAGAACGATCTTTGTTAAAGTTAATATAATATCTTTAATAACAAAAATATGTTATTCTTATTGTTAATAATTTAGTCCAAAGATATTTTTATTGTTATTTAATGAATTAAAAATGCTTTTTCTTTTTCAAATTGATCTATTATTTATTTTTAACACATTTTTTAATAATATTTTTTATTGACAATTATTTATTCTACTTCAATTTTAAAAAGTTAAACTTAAAATTATTTTTATTTTGTTATAGTATTTTTTATAGTTATCTAAATACAATTAATGATGAGTTTACTATAATCTAATATTTATGACATATTATTCTTTACAAGAGTACCATGTTCTATTTTAATTTAAAAAATGAGATTAAGAACAAAAAAATATTCTTTTTTACATTTGTATTAGTTAAAATGATTTTAAAATAAACTAGTTTTTTTTAATTAATATTTTTATTAGAAACATGATATTTTAAAAAGTGAAGAAATAATACAGCTGGGTATATACATAAATTATAGTGTAAAGAGTTAATTATTATTTTTTTTACCCTTTTTCAATTTATAGAATTTTCTTAAAAAATATGACAATTTGAATATATTAATTTAGTAATTTAAATATATTAATTCTTTAATTTATTAATTTAGATACATTAATTCTTTAATTCAGCTTTGAATACATTAATTTATTTATTTTGGACCTTGATTTGATTTCTTTACTGTCTAGACTATCTTGTTTGAAAACTTACTTAAGCTTTTCTTCTTATAGTTGTTGATCGTATTGCCTTATATATGCAATGAATGCTAAGATGTTTGAGTGAAGTTCTTTAATATTTTAATTATCGTATCATGTTCAGGATTTAGTTTGGGCCGTGTCAAGTACTTATTAAATTTTTAATGAGCTTATTTTATCTTTTAGTCTACTTTTCTACAGTAACACCATCTCATATCCTACTTGTCTTATAGATTTATAATTTAAATTGTAAACATGTGATACTATGTAGTAACATAGAATTAGGGGTGGCAAAATTAAGTTTAATCTGTTGAAGTTTTGACGGGTTATTATTAGCTAAACTCATCTCAACCTATTTAAAATTGGGTGATACGCAATTCGAATTGAGTTGAGAGAGATCTTATTAAAATATTTTTAAAATATTATTTTTTTATTTTGATATATTTTATATAGCTATAATAAAAAATATATAATTTAATTATACATCAACAACATCAACATAAGTATTAAAATATTAAAAAATAACAAATAAAATAAATAAAATTAATAAAAATGGATCAAATTGGGTCTTGACCCGCTCTGTAACCTGTTACTCAACCTGTGTTGACCCAAGCAAATTTAAATTGGATTGGGTCTTGACCCCTTTGTTATCTTGATCTATTATAACCCACTCAAATTTGATCCAACCCATCCAATTATCACCTTTATATAGAATAATACAATCTATTCAAACATCGCATATATTAAAATAATGCAATACAATATAGTGATTATTAAACAATATATAACTAACATCCATCCAAACTGAATGTAAGAGAAGAAGAAGTTCTTTTTAGATAAAATTATGAAAACGACAAAAATACATCATTGGTTCCACAAATATTTGTTTATCAAATAAGGTGAAAAATATTTTTATAAATAAATAATTTTATTGTAATTATATAATAGATATTTTTTTAATATAATAAATCAAATAAAAATAATATAAAGATAATTAATCTAATATAATTTATCTTCAAATTAAATAATTCTACCTAATATATTAAATTAAGATAATTTATGTATTACAAAAATCGAAGAGTCTTTTCTTGCTCCAACACAAGATTCTATTTTCAACTACACCTTTTTTTTTTCTTTTTGACTCAAGCTACCTATAGTAATTTTCTGAATTTATTCTACACAAGAAATCGTTGAATTTACTAATTTTTGGGAATCAAAGGCGGTCTACGTAGAAATCCCTTCTCAATAAATATTATTTTAATTATTTTAAAGTTATTTTCAAATTATTTTTCTAAAAAAATGTAAAATAATTAAAAACTTTATTGAAAAGAAGAATAAATATAGAAAAGATTCTAAACAAATTTTTTAAATTATAAAAGTTCACTTATTTTGAATTATAAAAAATATTTCAATAATACAGTTATTATAGTCAAGAGGGAGTATAAGAATAATTTTTTCTTTAGAATTTTCAAAGAGACTTATTTTATAATAGTATTTTTTTTTAAATTTCTAAAGAGACTTATTTGGGATAAAAATATTTTTGCTAAATCAAAACGTACCAATATAACGTTATAAATATTTAATAGAACTATGAGTAATTGTTAAAGTTATTTGATTAATTATATTTTATATTTATTTCAGTTAATTGAATTTATTTTAGTCTATCAAAAGCTGTTTACTATTTATTGTAATAAGACAAATCAATTTTGTTAGGACTTTATTTAATTGAATTAAATTTATTAATTATATTTTAAAGATTTAATATTGGCTAGTATTATTTGTATAGTTATTTGATGATAAAAATATGATTGAATAAAAATAATAAATGGCAGATATTTAATTCTTTTTTATCACCTATTTAAATCTAGTCTTGATGAGAAGAACTATGAGTAAATATCCTTAGTTCCTATATTGTTTACTTTAAAAAGTAATCCCAGATTTTGTTGATAGATAGTACCATTTACTCTCATAATTTTTTCGAACTTTTAAAAGGTATTCTGAGTGGCTACTTATATTTATTTACAGAATTTTTAAATATAAAATCTTAATTAAATGCTAATTTATAATCAAACAAAATTAAGTGTTTTGACCTTTTTACCCTGAACACCTTCATAAAAATCCAAATGCCAAGAAGTGAAATGAGTAATTGATTGGCAGTTCACATAGTCTCCGTGACACTGCTATGGTACGTACACAAGTGCAGCAACGATCCAAAGTCCATTCCGCCATTCATCTGTGAGTAACCTGCCCACTTCCCCATCTCTTTCTTCGTTGTTTTGTCCGCCATTGATGATTGATGCTCCTTCTAGCCTTTTCATCCGATTTCGGTCGTTGTATGTGCACGTAATTGCAAATGCCCATTCAAGAGCATGGTTTCTTTTGCTGCGTGATTTTTGTTTATATTTATAGTCGATTAATTTATATAGTCGATCGACTCCCAACTAGTTGTTGTATGTGTTCTTCATTATGTGGCTTTATGCGAGATTGTTATTGTTAGTACATGCATGCAATGGATTGGGTTCCGCTTGATATGGTTTATGATGTTTATACATCTGTTATGTTTGATTCGAAAGAAGAAAGGAAAATTAAAGTGAGAGAATCGTTATAGTTGAATCTAAGGTGCACTCCCTTTTTTGTTCTGTTAATTGGGTTAATGCCTCTACTGTTTGATTGATGACATCAAAAGGACCAAAGAGAAAAAGGGTTATGAGTGATTTCTAGGTTTGTTTGGTCTCTTCAAGCTATACACTTATTTAAAACTTTTATTAAGGGTTTTCCGGAAATAACCTCTCTGCCTCTACTTGTAGAGGAAGTTGTAAGGTCTGTCTACATTTTACCTCCCAGACCTCACTTGTGGCATTATACTGGATATGTTGTTGTTGTTATTAGCATGCATGAAGCTGAGTTATCATTTTAATGCAGATTGTTGAGCCTCTGAATAGCTTGTATATCCTTAGAGGCTTCAAGAATGTCAACACACCCTGGGGATGCATCTAACAATGGTGGTAGTATAAGAAATATTGACTCATTTAGTAGTGTTGCGGAGTTGGATGACATTGATTTCTCGAGGTTACCTAGGCCAAGAAATGTCAACATTGAGAGGCAGGGTTCATATGATGAGAAGTCCCTTACTGAAGCTCAACTGGGGTTCTCTCCTCACCCCCCTTCTAGAGCTGAAAATTTCTTCCGTGCAATGGAGCATTTCGATGTTGTATTTTCTCCATCAAAAAGATCTGGGTTCACTACCCCAAGGTCACCTTTTGTGCAAGGGCCACATCCTATGATTGCCGAGGCTTGGGAATCTTTGAGGCGTACCCTGGTGCACTTTCGTGGGCAGCCTGTTGGGACAATTGCTGCACTAGATAATTCAGATGAAAAGCTGAACTATGATCAGGTAAAGCCTATTGTGTCGTAATTGTTACGAGGTCAATGGTCTGTGCATTGTTGTTTTGAGTAGCTTTGTTTCTATCAGAGGAAGAACTTTTTGCTTAGTGGGAATCATTATTTCGTAATTTGGCATTTACATGCTCTGCAGTTGCTATAGGAATTAGAATTACCATAATTTTGTCTAAAGTTATCTGTAGTTGATTTGATTGAATAATTTTTGCAGTATGTAACAGTAGAAACAGCTTATACTTGTGTATGGGATAGTTGTATTCTGTAGTATAGTTAATCAGGTCAGCTTAGTTTGACTGTTGGGAACCATGTACCATCACTCTCTTATGCTTTTTGGTCTAAATACAAAGTGCCCTTTTATAACCATCTACTGCTACGCAATAAATTTGTTGTTTAACAATGTTTGGCTCTTGATAGATTATGCTAATTGCCAGAAGATCACTATTCCGTGGGAGTACAGATGCCATCTTATTCCTCTGAGCTTGTTCTGTAGGTTTTCACTAAATGAGTTATAGTTTCTTTTATCCTTTGATAATGATGAAAGTTTCTTTGTTCAATCGAAAGGGTTAATATCTAGATATAATTGATGCCAGTTATGTGTTCTGGGGCACTCTATTTGCCAGCTTCAAACTCACGATTTACTGGGATTTACACTGTATCAACCTTCTAATTTGCTATGCTGTCAGAAGACTCGATAAGAAGTCAGATCACTGAGCAATTGAGTTGTATTCTTGTAAAGTTCATTGGCCAATACAATTTTGCTGGAATATCACTTTCTTTTAATTGATAAAATGTTTCTAAATGCACACCGGGAGAAGTATTGTTTTTGTTGTAAATGGTACTTGGAGGAGGTAGTTGTACAAAAGTTCTGTACTGGTTGATATTCACGAGCAAGATATATGTTAATAGCCATCTTTAATTTCAGGTGTTTGTCAGAGACTTTGTTCCAAGTGCGCTGGCTTTTCTAATGAACAGAGAACCCGAAATAGTAAAGAATTTCCTCTTGAAAACTCTTCGTCTTCAATCGTGGGAGAAAAAGAT
Organism: Solanum sejunctum; assembly: GCA_025642045.1. Classification (NCBI taxonomy): domain Eukaryota; kingdom Viridiplantae; phylum Streptophyta; class Magnoliopsida; order Solanales; family Solanaceae; genus Solanum; species Solanum sejunctum. The sequence continues at coordinate 36,988,246 of JAOTQJ010000001.1, read as the reverse complement.
AGATCGATTCCAATTGGGAGAGGGTGTAATGCCAGCTAGTTTCAAGGTACTCCATGATCCGGTTAGAAATACTGAAACATTAATTGCAGATTTTGGTGAGAGTGCCATAGGAAGAGTGGCTCCTATTGATTCTGGATTTTGGTGGATTATATTACTTCGTGCATACACAAAGTCTACAGGGGACACCTCCTTGTCTGAGCTGCCTGAATGCCAGAAGGGAATGCGCCTGATACTCAGTTTATGCCTTTCAGAGGGGTTTGACACATTTCCAACTCTTCTTTGTGCTGATGGGTGCTCTATGATTGATCGTAGAATGGTGAGTTCCTTCTTGTTTATAATTGTTCTTACTGTTCTGAAATGATATACATACTCAGTCTGCGTATATTTTATATACTGAAAATTTATGGAGGTTTAAATTCAAATTACTCTAGTTCTCCTTCGGATAGGGTTGTCATTTTTTCGAACTCATAATCATAAGTCTTGTCGAATCATTGTTCGTAGACATGCTGCTTGTATTCTGTGGAGTTCTTAAGCTAAATTGGATGTTCTTTCTGAATTTTGCCAACTACAATTATCCAAATAATATATGCCATTTTTCCATAGCAAAATTGTTTCCACCAACTTGAGATAAGAAGAATACTGAACTCTTATTTTACCAGAAAGATAGGACTCTGGTAGCTGAAGAACATGTTGAAATTAGGAGGAAGTTTTCTCAAGAACTCGACATTTTACTTTTTGTTGTCACAAACTCGATTAATGACATCTTTTTCATTGTATATGACCTGCACATATATGTCAGGACAAACTACCCATTCCCTTGAATGTTTATGAATTTCTCAAAAAAGAGACATCATCTGTAATTTATTTGAATTATTATCTCACCCTAAACTCATTTTTGTGTAACGTGAAAAGGTGATGTCGAATGTCCATGATATAATACCATGTGGAAAGTTGTTATTTGAGAATACCCTCTGCTTCTAGAATTTAATATTCATGCCTAATCGGAAGTTTGAATTTTGCATTAAATTTGATTTTCCTTAGAGATGTTCGCTTTCTTCCAAACTTAAACTGCTAATTCAATTAGGAATACACTTCCGTTACTGCATATTCAATTAGGAATACACTTCCGCAAAATGTTATTTATCAATAAATACTATCGACTCCACTGAATGACCGACATTGACGATGTCCTTGATTAGAACACTTCTGCATACCACACACATAGACATCAATTTGCTGATTGCGTCTTCATCTGGTCATAATATAGATAAAAGTGGTGTCTCTTTCTGTAGTTTCCTTAACATTTCTTGTATACAGTTCCCCTCTCTCTCTCTCTCTCTCTCTCTCTCTCCCGTTTCATCAACCTTTACATCCTCATAATCCACAGCTGTTTGCTGCAACTAAATGAAACTTGCCCTTCTATATCTTCTGTGCTTAAGTATGCACTTATATCCTGCAGTTTCACTGACTACTTCGTGGTAAACAAACATATCAGGGTGTGTATGGGTACCCAATAGAAATACAGGCACTATTCTTCATGGCTTTGAGATGTGCTCTTGTTTTGCTCAAGCATGATGCTGAAGGGAAGGAGTTTGTAGAACGCATTGTAAAGAGACTGCATGCATTGAGCTACCACATGAGAAGTTATTTTTGGCTTGATTTAAAGCAGCTTAATGACATATACCGATATAAAACTGAAGAATATTCCCATACCGCAGTCAACAAGTTTAATGTCATGCCTGATTCTCTTCCAGAATGGGTTTTCGATTTCATGCCAGTTTCTGGTGGCTATTTCCTTGGAAATGTTGGACCTTCAAACATGGATTTCCGTTGGTTCTGCTTAGGCAACTGTATTGCAATTTTATCATGTTTGGCAACCCCTGAGCAGGCAACCAAGATCATGGATCTTATTGAGTCACGTTGGCATGAATTGGTAGGAGAGATGCCCTTGAAGGTTTGTTATCCGGCTATAGAGGGTCATGAGTGGCGGATTGTAACAGGATGTGACCCAAAAAACACTAGATGGAGCTACCATAATGGTGGATCATGGCCAGGTACCAATTTAGCTTTTATTGTTATGTGGTTTTAACTGAATTTTCGAATATAATATTGATGATGATCATCCGAAGGAATAGAAAAATGTTTTTTAATTGTTGTTTGAAGGTTGTTTTAGTTGTATTTGAAGATCTGCATAATTTGGCTGGGATAATGAGTTTACTCTTTTAGTTCCTTACCAAACAAGCTCAGGGACTTCCCAAACTGCCTAAAACTGTGTCTTCAATTCTCTTGAAACAGTCATCTGACATAAATTTTTTGTCATCGATGTGCCACTAAGCTCGTGTATAGTATTTTCTTAGTGTGTCTTTCCTTGTTGGCCTATTTTGAGCATCTCTTAGATAAAAAGGCAGTCAATCGATAAAAAGAAGCAGTCACTGACAAAAAGTTCCTGCGTTTTCCATTCAGATTCAACCTAGATGGTCTAATATTTGATTGTTGTTGCTGCAGTGCTTCTATGGCTCCTCACAGCAGCATGTATCAAAACTGGGAGGCCTCAGATTGCAAGGCGTGCCATTGAACTTGCTGAACAGCGGTTGTCCAAGGATGGGTGGCCTGAATATTATGATGGAAAACTTGGCCGATTCATTGGCAAGCAAGCTCGTAAATACCAAACATGGTCAATTACTGGTTATTTGGTGGCAAAGATGATGCTGGAAGACCCATCCCATTTGGGAATGATTTCACTTGAGGAGGACAAGCAGCTGAAACCAGTCTTGAAACGATCAGCTTCGTTTTGATTAATACATCGCACTTCTGAGATTCAGAAGTTGTTCTAGCCTAAATGTTTTGTCATTTATCCCAGAGTGTGGGGAAATACGATTGAAGCCCCCAGGTCAAGCAAGCAAGAAGTTCAAAAAAAAAGAAAAGAAAAAGAATAGTAGAACTAACAAGGCCTTGTAAGACTTAGTGTAGAATGTGAGTCAGATTTGATTATTCTGATTCTTTCCTGTTTACCTGGAATTCTTCCATGCTTCCTATTAGTTTCTGTTTACCCAAACTTGCTGTCTTGTTTCTTGAACTCCGTTTAGCTCATTTGCAACCTGTTTAGTTTATCCTTGTGATATTGCAACCACCTATTGAGTGGGTATGATCATGTTAAAGAAGTCTCAATTCAAATGGGAGTAGTAGTATTATATTCCCAAAGAGAACCATTTATGTGTCGGAGAGATTAAATGACAATATATCCAGTAACATTCTTGATATAGAATAGTATTAAAATGACATGATCAAAATTCAGTGGTCAAGAAGTGTGATAAGGACTACATTTCGTTGAGTTCCTAAGCATATGTGCAAGCTTCTTTTCTTTCCTTATTTGCTTTCTGGGTAACCAAAGACGTAATTTTCAGCCCATATACATATACATATACATTAAAAAGAGTGATATTAATTTGTTTTTTTTGCTTACTTTACAAAGGTATTTACACTTGGTTAAGAAATTGAAATTCGCAGAATATTTGTTATTTCAAAAAAACAAACTTGCTTTACCCTTATGATTTTGCAACCACCTAATGAGTGGGTACGAACACGTTAAAGAAGTCTCAATTCAAATGGGAGTAGTAGTATTATATTCCCAAAGAGAACCATTTATGTCTTGGAGAGACGATGACAACACCAAATAATAACATACCCAGTAAAATTTCATAAGTGAAATCTGAAGAAGGTGAAGTATATGGTGATTTTATTATTTCCTCGCAGAAAAACTATTTTTAGAAGACCTTTGAATTAAATATATTAGCTCTAAAAGTAAAAAAATTATTAGATATAGAATAATGACTAAAATGAAATAATCAAAATTCAGAATGACTACATTTGTTTGAGTTCCTAAGTAAAGCATATGTGCAAGCTTCTTTTCTTTCCTTATTGGCTTTCTGGGCACCAAAGACGTAATTTTTCAGCCCATATACATAAACATAAGAAAAAGTGATATTAATTTGTTTTTTTACCCTTTTTTAATTTTTTTTTACAAAAGAATCTAAAGTTGTTTAAGAAAAGTGTTTTGGTTCAGTGACCACCCTGATTGTTAACTTCTTATGCGTACTTGGATTTTTGTAATACAAAATTTGGGTTTTATTATCATTATTAAAAAAAAACCTATGTTACTCCATATTTATTGAAAATTTTCTAATATTACTCTAGATATTAATATTTTTAAGTTCAAAACGTATTAATATTAAATTTGTTTTAAAGTATTTAAATATTTTTAACAAAGAACGTTTTATTTTTTGCAAATTTATTATTATTTATTGAGACAATTTAATTAGAGATGAATAAGTAGTACTTTGTGATATAGGCACAAACCTTAATATAATATTGGTCCAAAAAGTATATTTTCGGTGCAATTTTGTTTAATTTCTATTTGTTTCTTCAGGCATAATAACAATAAAAGAAAATAAAAATGTCCGTCGTAGGTTAGTTGTATCCAAGTCCAACTCCCAACAGGATTCCCAAATTATATTTAATTTTCACGAATATTTATTTACCCGTTTCAATATTTTCAATCTTAGATTTCATCGTCGAATTTTAGGAAAATCCACAAATCCAGAAATATCAATATGAGGACGACACGGAGGCCGATCCAAGTCGTGTCGACATGGGTCCGCCGGCAACCGCCAAAGGTCAAGGCTTTTCTGGCCGTCATTACCGGTATGGCGGCGTTGGTCTTGCTACGCGCCATCGTCCACGATCACGATAATCTTTTCGTCGCCGCCGAAGCTGTTCATTCGATTGGAATCTCCGTTCTCATCTATAAGCTCATGAAAGAAAAAACTTGTGCCGGTAATTTCTATGTTTACCTCAATTTCTTCAAAAGAACCTTCGTTTTGATGGTTATCGAACGGATCAATTAGAAAAGATTGCTTCTCTACCTGAATTTCGGAAGATCTAATTGTTTTTTTTTTGTGTGTAGTTAAGGTAGTCTAAGCAGATTGGTTTTGTTAGGTTTATTGATTGGTAATTGAGGGTAGAAACAAGACGTTTACCGGGAAAAATGCGAACTTTATATTCGAGATTTCTTGGTTTAGCTGCTGATGAATTCTAGGGTTTTGTTTTGGTGGATTCGCACTTGATGTGAAGAAATAGATGGATTATTGCTAAATACTGTGTTGTTATGGACTTCTCTGACAGATTTTTTTCATGTTTGATTGCGTTAGATGGACTTCTATAACATATTTTTTCATGTTTGATTGCATTCGATTTCAATTTGTTTTTTTAGGTTTGAATATTTTGGTGGTGTTGAAAAGAGGTAGGGGAAATGTTGTCTATTGTAGTCATATGCTATGCCCTTTTGGTTAAGATAGACAATTTCATTGAGTCTGTAGTATTTTGAATGTGACTAGTGAATTGTATGATCCACCAGTAAACTTTATTAACTTTGCCTTTTCGTGCGTTGTTCTTAAAGAATGCAGTTATTGTTGTGGGTTGAGATAAAGTAGCTGCACAACTTGCTTGTTTTTTTCTTTTTAATTGTAAACATTAGTCAGAAGGAGTTCACTCGGCTGTATAAAGCAGTATGCCTTCTCGTGGCTAGCAATTTTAGACCTGCGAAGTGCTAGAGAACTTCGTTTTTTGGAGGTCTTGCAGGTGATGGTGTCTGTTAGCATAGTAAACATGGGGTTTCACTATTATATGTGCATTCTTAGAGTTTCTTTTTTTTTTCTTTTTAAGTAAATAGATTCATTAGAAAGAAGTTAAATAGGAGACGGCGGAAGTAAAAGGCAAAATGGAGATAGCTTAACATTGAACATTTTGTTAATTTTTCACGGATTGCTTTCCATTTATTTAAGACCACCCAGTTGATGGGTTTAATGTTCTTTTTGTAACATGAATGGATCCTAATTTTTGAACAAGCACAATGATTTTTTTGGTAAGGTAACTATTTTACGTATCACAAAAACCCATCACCATAGATGATGAAGGTGGTTTCCTTACATTTGGTGTCCAACTGTTAAGGACTAGAAATTGAAAAGATAAAGACTTAGCTTTTTCCCTTTGACTTCTACTAAAATCATTTATATCCTCCATTAGGTCTTGTTTACACAAAAAATAGAAGAAACTGCAGCACTTCATCTTGATTTTCTGCATGTGACTGCTTCTATCTTCAAAATATCTCGAGTTTTTTCCCTTCCGCACTGTCCATCATATGCATGCTGGGATGCATTGCCACCAATCTTGCTCTGCCTCTCTTCTACCCACATCCTTCCAACTGCTAAGCATCTGAAAAGTAGTTTTGGGTATTACCCAGCCCATTCCAAGAACACAATATTACATGTTTTCTCAAATTTACAGTTCTCTAGCTACGTAGGAATAGATGGTTATGGTTTTCTGCATCCTGCTCGCATAGTAGGCATCTTGACCAAATCCGCAAAACTCTTCTCAGTAGAGTTTCAGTTAAGCAGGCTCTTCTAATGACCAACCAAGTAAAGCAAGAAACTTTGTGTGGGATTTTGAACAAGCACAGTTACTAACAGTACGGTGATTTCTCATTAAGTAAAGTGACAATATCTTGAGTTGGAACGAAAAAGGAAGTAAAACAACCTTCTTGAGATGAAGTAAAGCAGTCAAACTTTCTTTCATTACTTCCCTGCTATTTTAACGGTCATAATTTGAAATTGACGAAAGATTTTTCTTTGAACTATTTGGAAGTCATCTAACTTGACATATAAGAGTATGAATGGTTTCTTTTACATATTCAGGAAGAAAGAAAGACTTAAATCTTTAATAAAGACTTAAATCTTTAATATTTGATCATTTTAGTGTGTAGTCAGCACTGTGCTTTCTGTTGAACCATTTTAGAGAGAATTTAAGTGGAGTCTAATCCAAAAAATTAGAAGTGACAGATATCCCTTCAACATAGGTCATCAACAGGTTCTCAGAGACCCACCAAAGTATGAAAACTAGGATAGTTCAGAAAATAGATTCCTATTCAAAGAGTGCGTAACTGTGTGGATAAGCTCAAACTAACCTTTCAAATTGTACGTTGTTATGGGATCCTGTTAATTTTTTTCCTCATCTATCCTCTTTTCTTTCTTTGAAGGTAAAATTTTTCATCCGATAGGGATCTCTTTCTCGATTTCAATGTGGAAACATGAACATTTATTTGGGACCTTGGTCTTTTATTTCTGTTTCAATCCTCTGTCTCAGTTTTTTCTGATTAACTCTGATGTATATTATTGCAGGGCTTTCACTCAAATCCCAGGAGCTCACTGCTATTTTTTTGGCTGTTAGACTGTATTGCAGTTTTGTCATGGAATATGATATACACACCTTACTTGATTTAGCTACATTAGCTACAACCTTGTGGGTTATTTATATGATCCGGTTTAATCTTAGATCAAGTTACATGGAGGACAAAGACAATTTTTTAATCTATTACGTGGTAAGTCACAAACAACTTATGTATATCTTTTTCCAGTTTTCTTCTTGAGTTGTACTTAGTTGGGACTAGTTTCTCAATTGGTATTTTCATCTCCAAGAAAGACACGTGTTATCTGGTTGAGTTAATAGCATGTATATGTACGTGTACGCATGACTATTACATGCATGTAATGAGGCTAATTTGAGTTGTTTAGACACCAGAAGTCATTTTAATGAGGCTAATACTACATGTACTTGGCCACTCTCAAGTAATGAAGGATAGCATCTGATGAAAGTTAAAATTGATGTGTCTTTAGACTTTCTGACACAAAAGTTTTACGTATTTTGACCTACTCCTAATTTATATCCGAAAAATGTGCAGATATTAACTTTACATGTTTTTAGTTATGTAACATTTTCATTATTTTTGTAACGACATTCCCAGTACAGTTCCACCGTGGGGGTTTTGGAGATGGTGAGGTTTATGCAGACCTTATCCCTACCTTCATGGGAGTAGGCAGACTGCTTATGAGAGACCCTCAGCTCAAGAAAAATGTTTTCCAGAACAATTTGAAGGAAATGCAAAAGTAAATTGCTATGATGAAAATATTGAAAAAATGATAAATACTGACAAGTAGTAGTTAGTTTAGATAACCAAACTAGAAAAAACAATAGTGGTAATAGAATCAAGAACAAGATAATGCTAGCACAATAATAACAAACCTGGTAAAGGAACAAATATGTGCTGCAGACCTGGACTCTCTCTACAATGGGCAAGAGAGAAAATGCTACAGTGCCTATTAATTGTCTCTCCTAGTTCTTTGTGAGATCAGTGAGAGGTCGCAGATACCCCTTGGATACTACAATTGTGAAATAAATCTGGAATATGTTTTAGTTGTTACCAGTTTCAGTGCTGTATTTACTATCAAATTTGGTTATCGACTAATTTATCAATCTTTTGGTCCATTTGATAGATGAAAGCTAAAGGTTTTATTGAAGACCCACTTTAACCCCAAATACTCTCCATTGTGGTTATTTTATACCCACATATCTTCTAATTTCTCTGTACCCATTTTTATGGTTGTTCTTTCTATTTTAGAATGTTGAAACTATTCCATCAAAAAAATTATTTTAAACAACTTTCATAGTTTTTGAGATTAAAATTTAAACTTTGATGTAATGTTTCCTAATCAAACTACTTTTTCAACCATTATTTAATCTTTTCATCCACAATTACTTGTATTGTTCATAAGTGAAATTTGAAAGCCTAAACTCATTAGCTAATCAAGTTAGGTAAAACAGAATGGGACTGAGGGTATACAATTTTTTAGATCATTTGGACTGAGTGGCTTTCAGTTTTGTATGAACTTTCATGCAGCTTTTCTCTAGCATATGAGAATAAGAATATGTCCTTTTCCTGTAAATTTCTCTTTCAAGAATGTGAAATGTCTTTGGTTCTTTCAAGCAGCTGGTGCCATTATTTCTGTTTGTTTTTGCTGTAAGTTTGTTTGCATGACTCTTGTATTGGCATCCTCTGCACATTTTTTTCCTTTTCATTTGAGTAGAAAGCACTAGTTTTTTTTCGTTTTCTGCAGGTGATCCCTTGTGCTGCCTTGGCTTTACTAATACATCCATCTACATCACATCTCTTCGTTAATAGAGTCTTCTGGGCTTTCTGTGTTTACTTGGAGGCCGTTTCTGTGCTACCTCAACTTCGTGTCATGCAAAACACTAAGGTATACTTGCATGCTATCATTTATGAAATGCAGATTTGTCAACTCCCCCATCCCTCATTATTTTGTGTGGTGTGGGAGCTGCCTTTGGTTGCCTTTGACCAGCTATTTGTTGTTTTGTACACAGATAGTTGAACCATTCACAGCTCATTATGTATTTGCATTGGGTGTTGCAAGGTTCTTAAGTTGCGCTCACTGGGTTCTCCAGGTTTGATTTGCAAATTTGCAGTTCTTGTAGTAATTGGATTTTAAAACTTGTCAGATAATTTTTGAATATCATTCATAGTTCCTGTACGGATGCCACATTTTATGATTTAACCCAACGTGGTTTGCTTTGAAGAACAATTAACAAGCTCTGAAGTGATGATGGTTATGATTTCATCTTCCTTGTTGGCTGGCCAAGTTGTACTGAATGGAATACCATTAGTTGGGCAGCCAAGGAGTTGCATTGTGATCACTTGTGAAGACTCACTATGCTATGTGGAATTCATTAGGGATGTTCAATTTTTTTTTTTGAAATTGGTCGCTCAAGATGTTTGATGTATTGGTTGGGCATTCACATATTCAGATCTTGTTAGCATGTTATTTTAGCTCTAACAACCTTATGCTTTTTTCTTTGTTTTGTGACAGGTTTTGGATAGTCGCGGCCATCTGCTGGTAGCGTTGGGTCATGGTCTGTGGCCTTCCATGGTTTTGATATCTGAAATTGTTCAAACCTTCATCTTAGCAGACTTCTGTTACTACTATGTGAAAAGGTAAAATAAGCTCCTCTCATGTCCATCTGTTTCTTATCCTCTGGCATTCCTCATCATTTCCTGTATTGACGATGACCTTCGATATTTTCTTATTTATGGCAGTGTTTTCGGTGGACAGCTGGTAATGCGCCTTCCTTCTGGGGTCGTGTAACTGATGAATGTGATAGTTATGGACAGAAATTTCACATTCGTTTGTCACTTTTCTTTGCTTATCTTGGGTCTCTCCAGAAGTTGCCATCTTTTGTCTAGGACCCCCCTTCAGGCGCAAAATCAGGCATTCGCCTTTTGTGAAGTTAGCACCATCTTTAATTATATAAGCAGTAGATTTTCTTGCTATCATATACTATTTTACTTTGTTAGCAGTTAGCATTAACATATGGCTTTTGGATACGTACTCATTTTTGTAATGTGTATCTCAATGAATGATAAAGATTCTGACATGACTTACCCTGAATGTAACCCCCCCCCCCCCCCCCCCCCCCCCCCCCCTCTCCCTTTCTTTCCCTTTCAGGATGGTCATATGATAAAGGGACATAATTTGTTCGTTTCTGTCATAGTGGCTTTCATTTAGATGAACTTGTGACGCAATTTTACCCTTCGAATCTGCAATAATAGACATCCTTCCACTACCACAATGATATTGCTACTTCCATTTCTTTTGGCTCCAGGAGAACATTTATATTTGTTGAATATGATGGACAGTGGTGAATGTAGAAATTTCTAAGAAACTCGAAAAAGTAGAAAGAAGTAGAGATATGCAGTAGCTATAAATCACTTGTTTGGTCATGGATTTTGAAAATTTTAGTTAATGTTTTCAAGTAGGATTTTCACTCACCAAATTTCGATTCTTTTTCAAGTAAAATTCATGTTTGAAAATACAACTTTAAAAGTTTAGGTCAAATAGGGCGGAGTCGGAAAGGGTTCATTTCCCTTGCGTCGCTAGCTCTGCCACTGTTTTCAGACTCGTACATCTATCCTAGCACATTGCCTGTTTCCTGACCAAATTTTCTTTTTAACTAAATGTGTCTTTGGCTCTGGCCTTGTGTATGTAACCTACTTTCAGATATATTTTCACTAATACAGAATCATTTGATTAAGCAAGCGGCTTTTGCTTTATCTTTGTCATTTCATTCTAAAGCTAAGAAAAAGAGAGGATAATCAAAGTCGAATAGCTGCCAAGTGGACATATATTGTTTTAAGGGATTTTAAAAAATTTGTAGTGCTTTTAAAAACAGAAGTAATCATTTTTTACAGATATTGTATTGACTATTGATGATAAAGTTGCTTTGCTGGACTTTTATCTTAAACAATAATATATTCTCGGTTCTTTCTTCATCTGTGTAAATTTTATATAGGTGACAAAATCAAATTCAATCAGTTGGCTAGCCCATTTTTTAGTTTCCATCTCAACCTATTTCCTTCGATCAATAAAATATTTAGGAGTTGCTCGTGTTTACCACTGAGTGGTAACATCAATTAAATGTTGCCCGGTCAAATTTGACTATCGTATGTTATCCGAATATGGTTTAAAATGTGCGATATGAAGATGAAAGTGACAGTAGATTATTCTTGAAGTAAAAAATAAAAAATTTCATTTTCATTGTTGTCCTTTTCCCTTTAAATTCCTTTTGATGCCTTGATATCATTTATATTTTGTTATTAGTGCGTCCAGAAGTTTCAAAGTGCTAAAATTTAAATGGAATATAAATAATTGTAGAGTAAGGAAAAGGTGAGCTCCAGAATACAAACAGCTGTAGTGCACACAAGATGCTAGCTGTTGGCTTAACTCGTTCACAGTATCACATTAAACAACAAAAAAGGAAGTAGCATTCATAATAGTTGTTAGGGGATGAGCCTGGCATGGTAGATATAACAAAGTACACAATTAAAATATTGAAGAAGTTCTTATGTCTAACCCACATTCTCAAAAGTTAGTTCAAAGGGAGGAGGATTGCTTAAACCTTATAAGGAGATCATTCATCTCATTAATCACTAATGTGGGAGTTTGTATCTCAACACCCCTCTCACGCCCAGTGCTTAATATCTGGTGCGTAGACAATTTTTCGAGGGCCCAACATTGGATGAGATGGGCCCTGCTCTGATACCATGTTGAAGTAGGTCTTAGGCCTAACTCACACCTCAAAAGCTAGTTCAAATGGAGGAGGATTGTCTAAACCTTATAAGAAGACCACCCATTCCATTAACCACCAATGTGGGACTTTGTATCACAACATAAAACAT
>JAOTQJ010000001.1:36958227-36976007 GCA_025642045.1 Solanum sejunctum | reverse complement strand
TAAACAACAAAAAAGGAAGTAGCATTCATAATAGTTGTTAGGGGATGAGCCTGGCATGGTAGATATAACAAAGTACATAATTAAAATATTGAAGAAGTTCTTAGGTCTAACTCACATCCTCAAAAGTTAGTTCAAAGGGAGGAGGATTGCTTAAACCTTATAAGGAGATCATCCATCTCATTAACCACTAATGTGGGAGTTTGTGTCTCAACACCCCTCTCACGCCCAGTGCTTAATATCTGATGCGTAGACAATTTTTCGAGGGCCCAACATTGGATGAGATGGACCCTGCTCTGATACCATGAAGTAGATCTTAGGCCTAACTCACACCTCAAAAGCTAGTTCAAAGGGAGGAGAATTGTCTAAACCTTATAAGAAGACCACCCATTCCATTAACCACCAATGTGGGACTTTGTGTCTCAACATAAAACATGTAATTCATACTAGTACAAGTACCACAACAACAACATACCCAGTGATATCCCCTAAGTGGAGTCTGAGGAAGATAGATTGTACGCAGATTTTACCGCTACCTCATAAAAGTAGAGAGATTGTTTCCTAAACCCTCATACTAGTACAAGTACGAAATTGAGTAATTGTTTAGATGTTGAAATTTTAACTGTTTTATACGATAATAATTAATGAGCAATTGGAATTATTTGTATTTTTTGGGGGTTGGATATTCCTATATGTTCAAAGTAATAGGAAAAACTGAATTCATAATTCTTTATTATATGATTATATGTAAATTGAAGTCAAACAAATTATAATTACTGATTTATCGTATCGTACAACATATCAAAATCGAATAGAAAAATACCCAATAAATTTGATATGATAATGTTATAGAATATTTATCTATGACAACATATCTCATGAATAAAAGCTGCCGCTCAACCCATTACTGATATTATTTGCTTTGGATCTAGACATGCACAACTTTAAAATGTATTATCGACTTCAATCTAACGATGGGTTGTTACATACACCTTCTCTTTGGGGCCTAGACATGCACGACTTTAAAATGCATCATTGACTTCTATCTAAAGATGAGTTATTGCATACACTTTGTCTATGGACTCAGTTTTTTCTTTGAGATTCGCCTCAGTTATGAGATTCGCCTAGTCTCAGCACTGAGATTTGCTCATCGACAAAATTGACACAAGAGTGACTCTGATCCCATCTATAACAACTCTGTTAGTTATATTATCCACTTTAAGCCTAGGTTCGTTCGACTTTAAAATACATCACTAGCAATTAAGGTCTGATTATTTATATACTTTATTTTGTAAATGTGAAATTTTTAACTAAAGATGTGTTATTACAATGAGATTCTTAATATAATAATATAACATTTTTAAAAATTAAAATTCAAAGTTTTTATTATCGTATCATGTAGTTGTTGCTATAAGATGTTTGCTTTTGACTTCTCAAATCATGATTTTATCTTTTATTCTTTTTTAATTATTTATATTTATTTTTAAATCTTTACTCTTATGCAACTTTACAAGTTTTTGTAATGGCACAATTCCCGAAATACTAACTAATTAACTTACATACACATTTAATGCTTTAAATAGAATGGAACTTCAACCACTGGTCCAACGCGTTTTCTTATAAAATGGAACTCTCGTGTGGTCGTGTTATACCTTTCTTAGCTGTGTGCGAGGATTAAGATAGAGGACCTTTTTTAGTTCGTAATAAGAAATAGTAGTGGAGTAAGTTAATTAAGACAAATTAAAATATATTTAAAAAAAAAGTAAAAATACACAAAATAGTCAACAAGATTCAATGTACTCCCCTGTTTTTTTTTAAGTATGTTATATTTCATTTGTCAACATTAATTCGACTATTTCTGGAAATTTAATTATATTATATTAATTTAATATTTTAAAATAACAAATTAAATATTTTAAAATTATATAAAAAATATTATAAATTATAATTTTTTCATATTAATATGACTAAAAAATATATCTTAAAATGTATGTTTAACGATGCATATACTCTCTTTGTCCAACTTTACTTGATCCCTATATTATTTTGGGATATCCAACTACTTGTCCACTTTATGAAATCAAGAGACAATTTTACACTTAGTTTCTAATTTACCCTTATCATTAATTATAGTCATTTCCTTATTGTATTTTTTCAAAATATTAAATTTATTATATTTAAAGGGTAATTTGATAAAATTACCTAATCATTTAGTATTACTTAATCCTTTTGTATCAAGTAAAGTTGAACGAAGGAAATAATATATTTTAATGACTTTAAAAAAGAAATTATGACAATTGAAAAGAAATCAAGAGAGTATAACATATATATTTTTTTAAAACCTTATTCATACAGTGTAATTGACTAATTTCCAATATAAGAAGTATTAGTTGACTCTACCTGTGAAGATGTTGATTGGACTTTATTATTATTTTTTTAAAGAAACCTTAATTTCTCTTTTGGCCAAGGATAATATAATAATATTAATTAGTAATCCACTTGTTTGTAGATAGAACCTTAAGTTCTCTTTGGGTGAATTATAATATAATAATATTAATTAGTAATCCACTTGTTTGTAGATAGAACCTTAAGTTCTCTTTTGTCCAAGGATAATATAATATTAAGTAGTAATCCACTTGTTTTAATTAATTACACGTAATGAAGCTTCTTAGACTTTATGCCTTAGCTATGAAAACACCTACCGCGGCAATTATTTACTCTTTGGGAAGTGTACTAATAATACCAGACTCTATAATTAAGCTGTTATATATTTTACTAATTAATTAAGTTTTTCTCAGATTAGTAGTATACCCCATTTACCTACTACAATTAAGCTATACGTACTAAAAAAATCGCATGCATGATTCCTTCTTGTGTTTATTTTTTTTTCTTATAATATAGATTCTTTTTGCTTTGTGTGTTTCTATTCTATTTGTCTTCACATACATGAACCTATACACTTCCACTATTCCCCCACCCTATAAATACCTCATTTAACAGTCATCTTTCACAAGTCACACAAAAATATTCAAAGTTGTAGAAAAATATCCTAAAAATTATTTCAAATTTCCAATGGCCATTTCTAAAGCTCTCTTTGCTTCATTACTTCTCTCCTTGCTCCTTCTTGAGCATGTTCAATCTATTCAGACCGATCAAGTGGTACGTAATTTCTTAAGTCAGTTTTTTAGTGCTGAACTTGCGTCATATGTTTAGTAATTTTATTATTCATGCTACGTACACTTTTTTAAGCTCTAAAAAAAAAGAATCATGAATAATCAGGATGTTATAACTTGAATTACTGTTTCATGTAAGTTAAAAGTTTTTCCCTACAAGAAAAAAATATACTTTATTTGACTTAATTTCTAAACTATTTAATCATATTAATTCATTTCAAGTTTAATTTATTCACTTACGATATATGTTTGACTTTTGCAGACCAGCAATTCTGTTTCTGAAGCTGACAAGAAAATTAGTATGTTCTAATTTCTATATATGCTTTACTACCTTAATTATACTGTATACATAGATCAAAAATTACTTTTGGTTTTGAGCATCCTCAGCGAAATTCCCCACAGCACATGTAAACAAGGTATTTCAATGGTTGTGTTGTTTATGTACAGATTGTGGGGGAGCCTGTGCAGCAAGGTGTCGATTATCGTCAAGGCCAAGATTGTGTAAGAGGGCATGTGGAACTTGCTGTGCTAGATGCAATTGTGTTCCTCCTGGTACTTCTGGCAACACTGAGACTTGCCCTTGCTATGCAAATCTGACTACTCATGGCAACAGACGCAAATGCCCTTAAGTATATTCTTCTATCCAGACGTATATCATTTGTGAGATTATATATATATATGTTATTATTGTTTCTATCTTACTGTATCATAAATTTGTGTGTTGATTAGTACATTTGGTGTGAGATTTTTTTTTTCTGGTTTATATTGTTGTATAATAAGACAGAGGAATAAATGAAGTTTTGAGTATAGTTTGTATCTTTGTTCTGTTCTTGGATGTTGAGTTTTGTAGTACAGAGTTGATAAAGATTCGTCTTATACGCAGCTCATTTTTCATATGCCTAAAATATAATAAAGTTACTAGCTCTGTAAATCTTATGTTATTGAACATGCCAAGACACTTTTTTAAACAAAATAATTATGGATGAACAATCTAATTTAGATCACTATGACAAACTTCACTGCTCTGAATCAAATTATGTTATATAGTAGACAATAAATTTTAAAGAAAAGGTTCAACTAGAGGAGTTGCAGGTCAGATTCTTTTTCGTTTATTCGTTTTCAACTAATCGAAAAATTCTCAAGGGTCAGTGAGATTCTTGGTAAGAATACCCTCAAATGTGATTCCAGGACCAAATGCCAGAATCAATCCCCAATCATTCATGTCTTTTTTCTCCTCTAACATGTATTCCAGCACATACACAATTGTATTACTACTTGCATTTCCATAATCTGCCAAAGCTCTTCTGCTAGCACTTAGTTTCTCAGGTGACAATTCCAGCTTTTTTTCAAGCCTGTTTAAAATAGCAGGACCACCTGGATGAACGGCCCAAAATAGTTTGTTGTACTCTCGATCTTTCATTCCGGAAATACTTATTAACTTGTCACAGAAATCCTCGATATTATCTTCGATTAGCTGAGGTAGTTCTCTTTCTAGCTTGAAGCTAATTCCCTCTTCAGTAAGCCTGCAATACCAAAATCAATCTATTTTTTCAGTACTCTGTTCAAGTTAAAATGCACTTGTTATAGGATCGATTTCTCAAATAGTTACTCAATTAATAGGACGAACAGGCCAATTTGCTGACATTACCTGCCATCAATGATCTTTTCTGTATCAGGCAAGAAATACTGAATAGCAGTATGCAATTCAAAAAGAGGCCTTTCAATTTCTTGAATTGGGTTAGACCCGATTATCATAGCTCCAGCACCATCACCAAAAAGAGCAACTCCAACTAAATCATATGGCCTATCGACACTTGGTGGTTTGAACCCAATAATAGTAGTCTCAGAAGTAGCTAACAGGACTCTGCTTCCTGGATTATTCTCAGCAATGTCCTTAGCAACACGAAGGCCCGCGACTCCACCAGAGCAACCAGCAAAATACAACATAACACGTTTAGTCTCTGGTCTTAAACCGAGTCCTTTTGCTAAGTAAAGATCCCCTCCTGGTAATCTAGCTTCACTTGAGGAAACATACACTACATGTGTAATGTCTGAAATTGGCCTTCCCCATTTGTTAATACAAGATTGTGAGGCTTCAATTGCCATTTCTGTAACTGCTGCATTGCAGATGTCTAGTCTTTGTTTTACCGTTGGAAGGCCTTCAACTGCTAGTTCAGGATATTTCTTTAGGATCTCCTCTGACATTACCACGTACCTCGTTTTTACTGTAGTTGTCTTGCCTGCAAAGTTAAAGGAAAGGAAGAACCAGACTAATTCAATTTGAAAAATCCGTCCCAGAGGCAAATTCAGGATCTTAAATCAGATATTTCAAAAAAATAATGCACTTACTAATTAGTCGTTTCAACTTGTTGAACATGGGGTAACTATTATATATGTATACAGAAATCTCAAGTACGTTTAGGTAGGTAGTGCAGGACAGTAAAAATGGACTTCGGGATTCTAACTTAATCTCAAAACTTAGATCATAAGATGAAAACTGTCTGATACAAGACAATAACACATTGTCTCAATCAATGTGCGACCTTTAACATCCCTCCCCCACCCTTGCACACCCAGAAGTGGACATCTGGTAGACAATATAACTTGGGGCTTAATATTGGTAAAACATGAAGCATGAATGACTCATGAGTTTGACTCTGATGTCATGTTAAGAAAATGAACATAGTACCTTATTCAGCCTCAAAAGCTAGCTTACGAGATGAGGATTATCCAGTATTACTAAACAGTGTCTGGATATGCTATCGGTAACCTACAACTACTGTTGTCTGTTCCTAATCAATATAGATAGACGTGTATGGTTAAAAGGGTGAAAGAAAAGGAAAAAATTACAGAGTCGAGTGAGCCTCTGCTTGAGTTCTGGATCATCGCAGTTGGTGTTTTTGAAATAGCCATCAACCAAAAACTCTTGCATAACAAGCTGATGAGGGAAGGCTTTGCCCAGAGCAAGAATGGTCGCATTTCTGGAGTTACTTTCCTTCCTTCCTTCCATCTTCTCCAATCTCCCCATATGCTCAATTCTTGCCCCTTCGAAGGTGCACAATTTTTCTATGTATAACACGTACTAAATAGTTTATGTTACTCAATACTTGCCCCTATGAAGGTGCATGACGTTCTATTTATAACACATACGAAATATTTTATGTTAGATAAATTAAGCTGAATAAAGGATCTAGTTATGTCATCAAACTACAGAGGGACTCATATATTGTTGTTTATGTAAGTTTTTGGGATTAGTTGAGGAACAGATGTTCATTTTGGCGAGTCCAAAAGTTACCTCTCAATTTAGTATTGCTAAATCTTGATACGTGGTTGGTGGCATTCTGGTTAGAAGAAATTCATGACACAACCTTGAGCAGAATCTGTTACTGCAAGAACAAATAGATACAATTCCCTTGCATGATGTACCCTCTTGGCTCTTTTATGAGTTGGGACTTCTCACCTACTCATAAAGCCATCATCCATAGTAGCTCACCCGATCTTGAAACAATTACTAAGCCATTAATAATTACAAGGTGTGGAGAAAATTGAAATCATAGTAGCCCTTGTGTTTAGCACCCTTTTCTTTTTAGTCTATCTCCAAAAAGGTTACCTTAATTTAATTAAAACTAATTCAACTTTAGTGCATAAGTTTCAAAAGTTTTTTTTTTTTTCTTTATTAAACATCGTTCCAAGTAAAAAAATATCACATAAAATAAGGGGAGAGAGTATCAAATTAGAAAAATAAAACAAATTCATGATCACTAGGAAAGTGCAAATGGAGGTTTACATCCAACTTTGGACCTCAGTAGCTCAAGCGTCGTCCATGTGCTTCGCAGATAATTTCGTCCGAAAACCAAGAAGTTGATAGGAACACCACTCTCTTCCACAACTAAAATTTCCATAAATTTTAAAACTCATTCATTAGTTTTACAACAGCTTAAGAATAGCAGCTATGTTTAAATACAAATATCATATGTTCTTCCCACCGAAGCATGCACGGGATGAAATAAGATTAGATCACAGTTCGAGTAAGCATTTCCCACTGATGTAATCAACTACTTGGGTGGCTGTTTGATCAAGTGCGGCAGTTACTGCCGCCAGATTTTCCAAAAACTCTTCCGGTGTTGGTTTATCACCATCCACAATGTCTGTCACAGCCTTCAGAAAAATGGCAGGAACTTTCAATAGATCTGCCACATAAGCTACAGCCGCTCCCTAAAACCCAAAGAACACATTGGATCAGAAAAAGGAGTGAAATGCACATCCTAACAAGAGAGAGCAAGAGCAAAATGAGCACACTGATTAGGAAAAAAAACGGAAGTTCATTGAACACTCAGCCCAATTCAGTCTTGAATTAGCTTTTCAAATATCATGCCTAGCACTACATCAATCACGCTTGAGAGGGAACAATTTATCTTTTATTATTAAAGAAAAGGTGAATGTTGAGATATAAAATATCTTAGACGACAAGAGTATATAATTTACGAAGTATGTGGAGCTAGCAAGGTTACTACCCTTCGATACTATTTTCTCAGAATAAGGAGATCCTAGACAAACATATTAATGGCCAGAATAACACTATTTGATCAATCTCTACAGCATTATCCACTAAATAGTTGGAACAAAATGACCAGACATGGACTACAGAATGTCATGGGACTAGTTTCTCCAAGCCTTCACAAGAGCCATCATACTGAACTTTGACACTTAAAGACATTACCTCCATGTCCTTAATTGTTGCATCATTTGCAACAATAGATGCTTCATCCATTGGAGACATATCCAGAGAGTCACCAGTAGACAGCTTGCCAACCTGTAATGAGGAGAGAAATTTCATGATAAATTAATTCAATGTCTTTTTTAATCAGGGAAAAGCTTTTTTCTATTAGAGTATGCCAAAGTAGACCTAATGATTTTTCAAGTACATCTGCACTATAAGCTAGTCGAGAAACAATCAGATGTCGTTGTGGAAGCAAGTATACACATGGTCACACGGACATTACCAAGTTTGACAACAAAGGCATGTCTCAAGCACATCAGGTAAAATCGAGATCATTAATACACTCTTTCTGGAAGAATTCTTCCAAAAAAAAAACCCATGCCCTCCTCCCATTTTCACATGCTGAATCATGAGCATCCAGAGCACCAATTTACAGAAATTGCTAAAATATATAATATGGGTGCATATAAATTCGGTAGACATCACTGCATAAAAAGTTACCACACGTACGTTACTTCTCATACTCAAAAAGACCACATCATAAGTTGATAACACTTATCTAGATTGTCTATACTAAAGTATCGTATTCAGGAAGAACATAGCGGATAGCATACAGGTACTGGCACAAAGTGGACCATGCGAACACTTCCTGATATAGTAGAAGATCATATCTGATAGGACATCAGCATGATTATTCACACTAAGATAATCACTCACCAATCCGAGAAAAGAAGGTTTCATATGAATCAAAATGAAGAGAAATGGATATTAAGCTTTCATATAACCAACCAAAAGTAGTTTGAAGAATGACACAAATGTGCCCAAATCCAACTTGACAAAATGACAATGATAGGACAATCTGAACCCGCAAAATTTTAACTCAATGCCAAAGAAACTAAAACCACATTCTAAAAAAGTATATTCACCAGCTATAGACAAGAATAGATATCAAAGCATGTGAGCCATGAGCTAATCAAATTTCGTTCTTTCATATGCACAGGTGAACAGTATTTACCTTCAGGTTAAGCTCCTTCAGAAGATTGGGTGTAGCAAAAGCCTTCCGCGAACCAACTCCATATATATCAAATACCTACACATATGAGTGCAGCCAAAGAACTTTAGCTAGTTTCCATAACATCAGCCAAAAAACTATCCAAATCATAAAATAGGTGAATCAACAAATTTAGTTTTGCAGTAAATAACCGGGAATTTCTTTTTCAGTAACGGTATAATTCTTTTGGGCAGTGTTCAAAGTTTTGTTGGCATACTACATGGGATGAAAGATTTTGACCTTTAATTGCCCCAACACTACACCCAAAGCTACGGCACTTGTGTCACGACCCAAGCCAAGGGCCTAGGTGCAGCATGGTGAATGGAGAACCCGAAGGAACCCCAAGTCCAATAAATATACCAGAAAAAATGTAGAATGTAGAACTTTAGCCACAATAATAATAAGAATTGTCATCTCTTGTTAAAGGTATAGAGGCAAAAGGCAAATGGTTTGTCAACCTAGGGTAAACTCTGATCCAGTTCCGACATTCCATACGTTCTCAACAACAACAGAATTCAGAAGACATGATGCAAGGATGAAAAATGAACATTACCGGGATTGGTATTCTTCTGTCATGGAAAGCAACTTCAGATGAAATATAAACATCTCCTATTGAAGCACCTTTGGCCTGAAAATAAGTTAACGTGTCAAAAATAAAATAATCCAGAGAATAATTTATGTTTGCTCAACATAGAGGAAGCATAGGAACGAAAATTTCAATTAATCATCTACTCAGAAAAAAAAATCAGTTAATCAGTCCTGAATCTTCCTGTCCCAACAAGGTTGTCTCTTTTCCTCTGACAATTAATCTTATTGGCACCCAATAAGACAGATGACAGAAATAATTATATCAGAATCTATAAACACAAATCATACCCCAAATCCACCTGCTGTGCCAGCATTTATGATGAGGTCTGGCTTTAATGCTTGGACAGAAGCATATGTCAAAAGCGATGCAGAAACCGTGCCTACACCATCAACCCCTGTGTCAAACCATTCATAAGTTAGTTGGACAAACTTTAGGACACCACTAGATTTGATGCATATAAAATATTTGAGATATACCAAGACACACAAATGTGCAAGACAAAACATCAAACTATTTAGAGCATCAGATACTTTAGTGGTTTAGCAAAGTTGTTTTCCTTCAAGCCAGAGGAAGGTTTCAAGATTAGAAGACCAGGCTCTAAGACTACTCCCTACTTCCCTCTGCAAATGGCCACACCCATATATCTACTCATTAACTTTAAATTACAGCCTTGATCTTGGAAATGTAATTTCATCCTTTGACCCAAGATCACTGGTTAGGTCATATGCCTCTCAAGGATGAATTTCCAGATTTTCACCTTACATGAAGAAGCCACCATAACCCAAAGCAAAGGCAATGGAGTTTGAATATCACCTTTAGAGAAATTGCTAGAAGTTAAAAGGGCAGATTTCATTACTGAAAACACTAGAGGGAGGAAGCTATGAAGCAGGTAGATCTGATCATATAATCAGGTGAAAGGATGTAGAAAGGGTATTTTATAGTTACAGCATGTACCAAAATATGATCCAGTCTACGAAAGCTGATAAGGTATGACCGTAGAAGAATTTTTGGAAGAATAGAGCCCTTACAAAAGTACCCTGTTTTGGATGGATTACTACGCATGAAGCATGTCTTCTTCTTCTTCCCTTTTTTTTTTTTTTAAATAACTGTGGTATTTGGATACAGAAGATGCTAAGCTGCTAACCACATCTTTCTGGTGCTTCATCTGTGCACATAGTAGATATTATTCAAGTCTGATGGATAGTGAAGATTTTAACAACTCAATTTTGCATCATAGAAAAACAAGGAAGATAATTAATGATTTTGGATACTTTTGAGTTGGATTGGATGATGCCAAGAATCCAAGGTGTAGCAGTCAGTGAAACGGATAAAAAGTCATGGAAAGCTAGGGCTCAAAACCCCATTTGAGAGCAAAAAAATGTTTGTGTAATTTTTTACAGTAGCAGAGTGATCTGGTCCATGTGTTTGTGAGAGCTACCAGATCCTCAGTTGAGTCGATATGTGCGCAACCATAAGCTAGCTTAGATACCAACCCATGTACAGTATAATAGGCCTACTATGCAAATGTAAGGACAAAAAATTCTACAGGTTCAGTATCCCTGTTTTACTGTTTGGACTCTTGGAAGGAGAGAATAACTAATTCTTTGAAGCAAAACATAATCCGCTTCATAGATTGAGGGCTTTTTATAATTTGCTTAAATGCTTCAGTTCTTTACTATATATTTTCAGTTTGTGAAGTTATGTGATATTTTGAATTTTATAGGCACCCTACATTACTAACAGCGGTAGCCTGGCCTGTTCTGTAGTTCACAACACTCCCATGAATATATAGAGATGGACATTTTCCATATACTTCAATTTACTTAATGACTGGACCAATAGGAGACAAACCCCACATAGAAAATGAGAGAGTCCAGCATAAAATTCCCCTATTGCATGTTGAAGAACTAGTTGGTGAAACTGTGTCCTACCACTAATGGAGACAATACACAATCTGCTAATACTACAAAGGGAAAAGGGGATTGTTACTGATAATAAAATTTGCTATCTCAAATATGGGAACATTATGCTCAAATAATGGTTATATAAGCAGCCATATTCATAAGATGAAATCAGCAAAGCAAAATTGTCAAGATCAAAATACCCTACCCAATGCTGGGTCTTTCCCAGGACAAACAATATTAATGGCCAGACCCTTGTAATTACCATAAAAACGCACCCAAGGGACTCCCTTTGGGAACCTGCATTGAACATATCAGATATTAGATCCAAGAAGAGATAATAGAACAAACCACCAAGCATGGTAAAAATTTACTGCATAAATAACCACACTCTACAATTGAGCATGTGGAAAATTTAGAGGTTCCTGGTCATCATAAAATTAAAATTCCCAGATCTTCTGAAAGTATCCAACAAGGCAACAACCCTTACAAACATTTATTTTCGACTAGGATATCATTCTGTTTTCTAAATCCTATGAATCATCCTCAAAACATTTTCAGTTTGAATAAGTATGCTACCTCCATCCCATTTTATATGGCACCGTTTGACTTAGCAAGGTGTATAAGGAAAAAATGAAGACTTTGAAACTTGTGTTCTGAAACAATCCTTAGATACTTATATGTACGTAAATCATTTCATTAAGGTTAAAAAGGATTTTAAAGTTAAATTGTTTCTAATTATACTAAGTTGTCATTCTTTTTGGAACAGACTAAAAAAGAAAAGGGCGCCACATAAAATGAGACAGAGAGAGTAATATATATGCAACGCGTCATAATCTTTCTAAGTTGTTTAACATGCAACCTAATACTACATCCACATGATTCAACAGATAAATACTGCAACATTTGTTGCCAAATCGAAAATATACATTTCATGGATATATTATTTGCAAATTACTTTTTTTTGGGGGGTCATATGCTATAACCATCTTTCCCCAAACTCCACTTGTGGGATTCCACTGGGTATGTTATTGTTTATAACCATCTTTATTTCATTTTAGGATTGATCCTATTCAGTGTTGAATAAAATACTTTGAACACTATATAAGATGCTAATAACGCAGTTAGAAAAAGAAATGCATAGTAAAATCTCTCATAATTAGCTCTTGCTTCATCAAGGGGTTATAGCTTCATTTCCAATCCACCATTTTAAAGAAATGATCTCCCTCCAAATCCTAACAAAACCAAGTCTGGAAGCGGCAAACTATAGGATTTCATTTTAGATAGATTCGTTTGAAAAACAGTCCAAAGTAAGACCCTGTTACTGAGCAGGCCAACTAGTTGTTTCTCCAAAATCATATATGTGTAGAGCTTAAAACTCCAATTACCTAAACGACAAAGTTAATTAAGTAAAATTGCATTACTATATTGTATGCCAATATACAGCTTACACATTCTGGTTGGTCAGAGATCTATCATCTAATATGTTTACCACCTCAAAACTCATCTAATAACTAATATTTCATTTCTTCTAATTTTCACGAGTCTAGATTGATAATCTCTAAGACACTCATCATCTGGTTCAAAAGAAAAAGTCAAATTCATTTTCACCTTTGCTTACATATTTCAACAATTTTATGAATATTTTAGCTATGAAATTGTGATTCATTAAATATGTAGATTTATATTTCAAAAATAAACAAGTCATGTCCAGAATCACAACTAAACTTAGATGTATTTAGTCCTCTTACTCTCGATCTTTTGTTACGTAAGAACTCATATCCAAAAAAAGTGCGGGGAAAGCGAAAAAGGGGAAAATTTGTAACTTTTTAGTTGTGATTTTGTACGTATCTATTCAATTCTGAGTGAGTAAAAGCCTCAAACAAGAAAAGATGGAGCTTACACGGAATCGAGGTCCTCAGTAAGCTGGAACTTCTTAACAAGAGGCAACGCCTCTGTTTGCATAGCTGACGATTCACCATACAAAATTTTACCATCAACACGATTTCAAAATCAAACAAAGCAATTACACTTATAGAGCAAACAGAGAAAGTTGTACCAATAATGAAGACGACGGTAGAGATAGGGCGGTTATCAAATGAGGAAACAACGGCGGCGGCCTCCTCCTTGACTTCTGATGACTTATCGCCGTGAGGAGGAGCCATTTTTTACAGTCAATTCCTTGGAATACTTTCTTCGATTTCCACTTCTGCGATTGACAAATTGAGAACGAAAGTGGTAACTTGAACACTCTATTATTGGAGTACCATTAACAGCTTTGACTGAAAATGGGTGTTCAAACCGCTCTATATGTTGCACCGACCCGACCCAAAATCCAGTTGAAATTAGGGAAAAGAACACTTGTACCAAAAAAAATTAAAAAATATTTACGAATGGCTATTCTTACTTTCAACTCTCTAATTATAAATATTATTGTGCATTTGATGCTAACGAGAATATATGTATTCTCTTATCTAATAAGAGACCAAAATGAGCTGCTTAGGATAGTAAGGGTATTCTGGGTATTTAACTCTTGTCTTCTATATTAAAAATAAAATAAATATGTGTAATCTTGTCAATATCTTCATTTGGGGTATTCAATTCAATTCTATCCTTTTGTAGTCTTCCCAATACTGACACCTGCTGTTTTCCCCAATCCACCAAGCTCCTCTTACATTTTCTACCTATCTGATAGTTCTTAGCCATTTTAGAATGCCAAGTTTCTAAAAAGCCTCTCTTCAGCTGCATCAAGAAAGGCTCCTAAAGAGCTCTCTCTTTCTCCTCCTTTGGCTGCATCTGCAAAATTAAAGCTTCTTCCTGCTCAAAAGTGAAGGATTGTCTAAGTCTTATTAGAAGTTTACCCATCTCATTAATTACTGGAAAATTTTTTATCTCAATAGTGCACTTATGTCTAAGCCTTATAAGAAATGTTTAATTTTTTCGGGATTCAACATTGGAGCACCCAGTGTGTGGCCAATTTTGCTAAATTTTTTGAATAATTTTTTTGAGGGGTCCAATACTAGAACGTCCAATGTGTGGCCAATTTTGCCAATTTTTTTGAAACTCAACATTAGGATACCTATGCCTAAGTTTTAGTAAAAGTTCACTCTCTCATTGATCTAATTTTTTAGCTTAAGTTTTTTGGGCTCAACACTGGAACGCCCAGTGTGTGGCCAATTTTTTCATTTTTTTGGGGTGGGGCACCTATGCCTAAGCCTTAAGGAAGAGTTAACCCATCTCACCCATCTAGTGTGTAGGCGCTGCTCTGATATCATAGTTTTAAGGCTTAATTTATATTTTAAAAGTTAGTTTAAAAGGAAGAAAAATTACTTAAGGAGTTCATCCATCTCATTAACATGATCACATTTTTGTCTCAAGAATATGTCATCAGCGTTTCTTCTGTTCTCTTTTTTTGTAAATTTTCTGGTGATATTTAGTTGTTAATTGGGTGCTAATTAACTGATTATGGGTCGGCGTGTATTTTTAATCTTCGGAAAAGAAAAAGGCAGAGGTAACGTTGATGGTTTTAATATGGATATTGACTGTGAATTTGCAGAAAATAAGTACTATCTTATGTATATCATCTTTAAATTTTTTCTTCTAATTGTTGCGGTGGTGTTGATTTTTAGAATCCTATTAGTAGTTTATGGTGATATTGATTGGAAATTCTATTGGAACATATTTATTCTTTGTGTGAAAAAATAGAAATAAGCCATGATTGTTAAAATTGCAGTGCATGCTTGCTTGAGCAAGTATTTTGTGATAACTTGCGTCATTTGCTGTATTTTCTAGATATGGATCTACCTACCATGATTGACTTTTGATCTTTTTTTGGGAACTAGATATGATTTCAAGAGTTTTAAGAACAATAATTTAGTTATATGGTTTACCCATAGCTACCACTTCTACGTATGGGGTTTGTGCTGAGGGTTTTAGGAAATAGTGTCTCTACCTCGATGAGATAGCGGTAAGGTCTGCGTACAATCTATCCTCTCCAAACTCCACTTGTGGGACATCACTGGGTATGTTGTTATTGTTGTTGTAATTTAGTTATATGGTGGATAATATGAAAGGAAAAGAACTCTACATATTTTGAACAAACTAGCAGTCCTATTTAGAAAATTAGGATGGATTATCTTGGTCTCTTCTACTGTTAGTGTGAAAAAACATGTAAAGGAGATAGCAAAACAGGTAGTTTTAATAGGGAACGGATTTTGCCTCTTTTTTTATCACTTGGAATAATAATTCCCAAATTTTCATTATGGTGACCTCATTCTATTCAAAAATTACAGGTACATTATGTTAGGGTGGCTTTTGAAAGACCAGTCCCAAGCCAAATCTTGGTGTTCTCTTTAGCATCTAATTGCTGCATGTTAATGTGATGAATAACATACACCAGTTGAGAGTCAATGTATTTTAACCTTTTATCGAAACAAAATATTTGACTTGTTCATCAATACTAATTGTTGCTATTAATTTATCTGTGTAATATAAAAAAAAAAAAAACAATATAAGCTTTATATGTTGAGTCCGGGCGCTACCTCCACTAGTATACTCTTAGGATATCAAGAAAAATATTACTTAATTAATTATTGATGTCATTAGAGTATCTCTAATGGCATCAAGGAGGAATATGTGACGTTTTAATGAAAAGACTGTTCAATTACAGTTTAATACTATTAGCGTATATATACTTTGATGGTATCAATAATGTAGAAGTAATGGAAATACTACTCATTTATTCATTGATATCATTATAGTATATACTTTGATAATATCATGGAGGAAAAGACAGTGCTTTTCTGAATGGCTTGAAATGCTCCATTTTATACTATATTTTTTCATAACTTTCAAATATTGATTATTTTAATTTTAGTTTTGACATAATATGTCTTCCGTTTGAACTACAAAAGATTTATGAGTGTACTAAGTACTCCCTCGATTTCATTTGATATGACACTGTTTTCTTTCTGGTTCGTCTAATAAAAAAGTCATTTTACTTAAATTGAAAATAATTTAATTTTAAAATTCTTTCATCACACAAATATTTAAGAATGATTTTAGATGATAAATTAAAAAAAAAAATTCTTGAATATCGTGTTATTGGTAATATTTTTCTCCTCTATGACTAATATCTAAGCCGGTTATTATTTTCTATGAGATACACGTCACCTAAGAATTAAGATACGAAAAGATGTACACTATGATCATTCATTCAGCTAAATATGATAAAACTCGTGGTAAATTTATCTAATAAAGATAAACACAAAAGAGAGGTCGAAATTAGTCTAAAATAGGAACGAGTCAATTACAATCTGTTGATACAGACGGAATAAATGCAACCCTTGTGAGCAAGCATGTACAAGTTAATCATATGTGTCGTCTAATGTTGCCAAGGTCCATATTTTTGGAAAAAGTGTACAACCCATGAGCCAAAAATGGAATAACTCTTCAATAAAGCCAAGCAATATGAAGTTGAAGATGCAAAATCTCGATCTAGGACCAGAAATTAAGTGCTTTGTAAGTCAAATATATCGACAGTACTAGAACAGAAAGAGGGCGTTTTTTCTTTGAGCAACCATTTGGAAGCATAGGAAAAGTCTGTGGAAGAGGCATTACGCAGTTTTCACCATTGAAATATACTCTTCTTGGAAATGCCCATCCATTACTAAGTGTAAATGAGGTCATGTCCTTGAGTAAAAGTATCTCTGTCGTCACAAATCCCACTTGCTTCTCTTCAGCTTGCAACAAAACGTCGTTGTAGAAGTCTAAACCCCAAAAGAGTGCTACTTCATCTGCATTAACATCATTAGAACTAGTGAAAAAACCAAACTTGATGTCAAGCACTTATAATCAAAGTTGGGTAAATTTCCTGCCACATGAAAGTAATTGAACTTCACCACCCTATAACAACTAAATCTACCCAGCATTTATGTGACTTAGAACTGTTTGGCTTTAACTTAAAAGCTGGTCAAATTTGCTTTTAAATTTTTTTAGCTTATAAAAGTGTGTGACAATTTTTGAAAGAGCTTAAAAAAAGTTAAAATTTACTTAAAATAAGTTAAAAGTTAAAATCACACCCCACAACTTTTTATTTTTTTAGCTTAAAATTTGTTATAATTTAACCAAAAAAATATCTTTTTACCCTAAATATTTTTTCATATTTCCAAAAATATCCTTAAATAAAGTTACCCTAACTACTCTTTCTTCTCATTATTTCAATTCAAACCACAACCCAACACTTTTTTCGTCGCCCTATCTTTTGACAAATTTTGGGTTCTCTTCCTCCGCTGCCATTAATATAAATTTCACTATTTATTTTATTTTTTGATTAGTTTTTATTGTCCAA
>JAOTQJ010000001.1:36940997-36955231 GCA_025642045.1 Solanum sejunctum | reverse complement strand
TACAAGTTGGCCATCAACTTTCAAATGCAAATTGGAATTAATTTGCATTGCCAACTTTGAATAAGTTGGCTGCCAATTTTGAATAAGTTGGCTGCCAACTTTGAATAAGTTGTAGTTGCCAAGTTTGATCAACTTGGGTCAAATTCCAACAATTTCCGTATCGGAAACCATTGGCTAGGATTCACACTACGTGTAAAACCATCCCATCAAAATCAGAGTCGCAACATAACACAACATTCAAAACAATCTCAAAAGAGGCTTTTTGAAACTATCATTCTTGTCGCAAATCTCATGAAATACACCTTTTTGTGCTTGCACCATTACATTTCACAAAGCAGTATCCTCCCTCCCTTGGTGGTCAGTTACAAAAAAGAGTAACATATTTTCATGTTTAGTAACAATTTAACTTTACCCATACTGAAATGATTTATAAGTACAAAATTTTAAGAACTTTCACATAGATCAAGAGTAGTAAATATGATGATAGTCGATGCTCATGATTATTTGAATGTGACCTTTTGCGATATTAACTCCTAAATTACTCTGTCAATAGTTGATGATTAAGTTATTTAAACAGCCACTGGTTAAATTTAAGTATTATGAGAATAAGAATAATCATTCAATCTTTAAAGCAGTCAAAAGAAAAAGTGCACGATTAATTGCTGAAATGGAAGCTGTATTAGTAGGGCAGTATCTCTCAGCCTTCACTTTTAACAGAAATTTACATCACACATCCCCTGTTATTCTTTTTTGTCTAGTTCCATAAGATCAGTTACATCTCAGAATTAGATGGAGGCTGCAAGAGTGTAGAGGCAGAAGCAAGAGGCTCGTGCACAACAGAGTTCGTGGACACCGAAACTGGATTCCCTTCTAATTGCAGCATCATGCTGCCCAGTATTTCTGTCAACAACTTCTTGAACTCTTCCTCTTTAATCATCTTCCCATCATTGGCATCCAACATCTTACAAACATCTGTTATGACCTTATCCATCTGCAAAAATGGTGATCTATTAGTTGACGGGTTTTACTTTTACACACTATGATGTGAGATTAGCAACTTAAAAACAAGGTAGATTATTTACAATATGTTAAAAGCATCGACATTGTTAGTGCATATAAGTTAAATTG
The DNA here is from genome assembly GCA_025642045.1 of Solanum sejunctum. Classification (NCBI taxonomy): domain Eukaryota; kingdom Viridiplantae; phylum Streptophyta; class Magnoliopsida; order Solanales; family Solanaceae; genus Solanum; species Solanum sejunctum. The sequence goes on along the minus strand of JAOTQJ010000001.1, from coordinate 36,954,103 downwards.
TTAGTTGACAAATACCTGGTCAACAGCACCAATGGGAGGTAATCCAGCTGATGGTGCAAGAACATCGAGTGCAACTCGTATGTATTCCTTTGACATTTTCCCATGGCGATCTCGGGGTATAGTCTTTAAGGCAGAATCCAGCGTCTGCACCATAGATAAACAACTGAATACAAAGAGATGCAAGAATATGACGACCCTCAGGCCATTAGGAAATGTCTTTTGTCGCGACTTTTTCCACTTTTTGTATTGACTTTAGTCTCTACAAAGTTTCATTTCTTGTAGTATGATAACTTACTATACATTAAGATGGGCAGAAGAGAACTCCATGGATGATATGTACATACCTTATCCAACTCAAACTTGTTAGACAACAGTCTTTTGATTCCACTTCCATCAAATGTGTTCTCACTGTGAGCAACAATCACTGGCTGCTCCTTGAGACGTTGAGCAGCACTCTCCGCAACTTTCTTAAATTCAGCCAAAAATGTCTCTTGTGTAACAGGTTGCTCATTAGATGCTCCAATGCTGGATTCAACTACTGGTTCCACAACATTACTCATTACCTAAAGAACAAGATAGCAACAAAGTAATATGATAGATATGTGAAGCAAAGAAGTTACACGGGCTAGTAAGCAGCAAATTTATGAATCACTAAGCAATCACATATTAGCCCGGGTAAGAATAGATATCATGCCTAATATTTCTTATCGACTTAGCCTCTATTACACTGACAGTTTAAAAGATTTTACTTGTAACTGTTGATTTGTCATGTTTTGTAAGTTACCAAATTTATGTCATCTAATATCATAAAATTTCCATATAGACTGAAGGTAAACCACTAAAGAGAATAAATAAACTACCCATGAGTCTGATGCGGGTGGCATCCCTTGATCAACCGTAAGCTTCTCAAAAGCCTTGATGATGTAATCTTTGAGGGATCCATCAGGCAATTCTAACTCAGAGTACAGGGAAAGCATCTCTGGTTCGAATGCAGGACTTCTAACGTATTCAAGAAGATCTTCACCATCCATACGAAGGAGTAAAATTGGATCTCGCTTTAGACCAGCAGCCATGCCTAGTAAAATATCTGAAAGAACTTCTTTAAACTCAGTCTTGCTTACTTTCTCTTGCTTTCCATGTGTGAATTCTTGAAGAACCTAAGTCACAAAAAGTTCACCAATCAAAAGGGACTGCAAAATATTTCTCTATTTATAGAAGAATTTAACTTCTATACGCAAACAGTGTAAAGAACTTTTTTACAGGTACCATTCATAAAAAGTCTGATTAGCATGCCTCTAAAAATAATCTTTATACATTAGGATCAACCAAATTTTGTCTGTCCATCTCATCATTTTCAGTAGATTCAAAAATTAAAGTTGAAAAAGACATTTCTAGGCAATCTCCATCACTTGTTTAATAGTGAAATTCCAAATGGATAAGGAAAAATACAGACATAACAACTTAAATGTCGAGACCCCCAAAAGTAGATCAAAAGATACAGATAATCATTTGGAGGATTTCAAATATTTTCAACAAGAATTTTAAGTTACCTATAGATCTTTACAATATTAGTGCAATTTTACTAGTGGTTATTTTTATCTTCAGTTACTGTACCAAATTTGCCACAATTGTTATTGTATCAACTTAAGTGCAACGTAGGAATCAGGTTCAGAAATTTCTCTAATAGGATTTTAACAACAGCAGGAAAAACTCCCCTGATCCAAAGACAAGTTACTCTTCTTTCATAGTAGATTCCAGGTATTTGTAGAAGGACGTAATGCATACCAAAAATTAGAAACAAGCATAATACATGGATACACATTTTAACTTGCTTCACAGGCAGTTGAAAATCCCAATTTTCATTGAGATCATCTAGACTCGACACAACTGTGTCTCGAGAACACCTCAACTTTGAAATACACATCTAGACACGGGTACATTCTCAAAGTTAGGATATTTACAGGGCCAAATAATAAAATTAAGTTAAAGTGTCAAGATGTAAATGCAAATGGAACCAAATCCATATCATGACTTTGAAACTTGATAGTCAAACAAATGAGATCACATACAAACTTGATCCCTTGAATAAAAAACAGAGAAAATAAATCAAACAGTCCAAACACAAGAGTCCAATTCTCTGTCTTCATTAAACATCTGGCCTCTTACGTCCCCATGCCAAGTACCACTTTTGCAATGTGCATTTACCCTTTCAACTCATAATTAAACACACACACAAAAATGTGTAAAATTTGTTTAAAACTAAGCTTCTTCATTCTTGATTCATACAAGAACAACATATATACTCGCGTAATCACACAAGTGAATTCTGAGCCTCTGACAAACAGACATAACAGTAGCCACAACAAAATTATAAAGATAGCCGAAGCACAATAAACAACCGGTAGTAGCAGAGATAAAGGGACCGGAAACTAGGAGAATGTTGCTAATACTACTGCTATGCAAAGAGAAACCTATCCACTACCTAAATATGATTTTCCATTTAAATTTTGAAATGAAAAATGGAAGTACCTCAGAGAATATATGATCAGATTCAGGGGAAGAACCTTGAGCAGGTAAACCAAGAGCCACACCAATATCCGCAACAGCAGGTTGTAACTCCTTCACTGAAAGTTTACCGTCTTTGTCTATGTCAAGTTCTTCAAACTTATGATCTACAAAGTTACTAAACACAGCCTCATTTCCAACTAACTCCATTATATCTGAACCGTCCATCACCTGACTCTCACTACTTTTCATCTTCATCACTCCATTTTTTTCCATTTTTTAGACCCTTTAATTTAATTCCTTGTCAACACACTTCACTTCCTCCTCGTGACCAACTTCTTTTTCTCTTCTCTTCCAAAAAAGGTGTCTCAAATCAATGTATATCAGTAGTATGACTTATGGAGTAACTGCTTCTTTTCAAGGGAGAGTTCTAGAGAAAGCGATGTGACGAAATTACCACATATGTTCAGTGGTACGTTAAAAAAAGTCACTTTAAACTGTATTGTTTGAACAGTTTTCATCCCTTGCCATTGAAATATGTGAACATTGTTAAATTTAATTTGAACTATAAAAATGAAATAAAATAATACGAATTCACATTTGAAAATAAGAAATTTGTAGCTTATGTCAGTTTGCACCTATTTCAAGAATTTGATTAATCTTTTCCAGAGTGCAAGAATTTGACGTAATTTCCCTTCGGTGATCATTAACAGCGGGATAAAAAATTTTATATTATGGGTGTTCAATTATTTTTAATTTGCAAATTACTATATAAAATAGATGTTTAATTAATATATTTTAGTAAATTATTAAATTTTATCTATAAATAATAGTGTTTATCACAAGAACTAACGGGTAGCACCCATATCATACCACATACATCCACCATTTATCATCAAGATAATTTATTAAAAAATATGCATAATAGCATAGGATGAATAGATATTATTAGAATAGATATAAAGTGATTCATATAATGTGTAAAAAACAAATTTGAAATTTTTAAATTAGTTTAGGCTTATGACGAGTATTAATTTAGGGGTAAACGAAAAAATTTAATCAAGCTTATTTTGATTTAGTAAGCGAATAAGTTATATTTGTAATAAGATGATCAAAGATAAATATAGTATTTCTTTATAGTCAATATAATCCTTTATATACAGTGATTTTTAATATTTTGTGCCGACTTAATAGGCCAAAACTGTTCACTTTATACCACCAAAACATACTGAACTCCATTTTCATAAAGATGTTGGCTCTGTGTGGTTGGGACAGCTGGGGCGGTTAGGGTGGGCAATTGTACGAAGACTTTGTGACCTCATGGCATTGGAAATCTGATTACCGCCCTTCTCTCTACATGGGACGCGTGTCCGCTTTTTACGGGGCACGTACCCTAAGGTACACGTAATTTGATTCTCATGGGCCAGGGCTCAGAGTTTGGTGGGCCGGGTGAGATCATGTTTTGGTATCCATGGGCTTCCTTTCTTTTGTGGCTTCAACGCTTTCGAATTGGACACTTGGACTTCCCAAGAATAACGGATCGATGCTTCGCGTATTTTTTTGGCACGTGTTTTGTCAACATACAACTTAATGGTGGATTTGTCTTCCGTTTTCATAGAAAAAAAATATTATTAATATTACTTCATTGCTTCCTCTCAAGAAATTCTGCATTACAATAGTTCTTACACGAAATCTTTAATTAAGAGAAATATTTGGTGATAACTTGCACACTCGGAACACATGAGATCAGTGTTCCCTAATAGGGTAGAAATTAGTAAGAAAATGCAGAAGGTACATCCCAAGAAATACAGCGTCAAATTACTCAAATCTCAGAGGAATATATGATCAACTTACAAGCCATTTCCAGTTAGCACAGACAAAATTGTTTCTGAAGTAAATCATCACAACTTCAGCTTGACCCAACCGATTCTATTAGCAAAATTGCATCTACCTGTTGGAGCACAGTCGTTTGCCAACAGGGGAGGGGAGATAAATCCCTGAAAAATAAATGTTAAACAACAACATCACCCCAATGACTCAAAGGAATATAAAATTAGCCAAGTGAACAATTACCTTCATATGTTGGCTAGTAAAGGTTAGTAAAACACATCAACCATCAGTCTCTAAGTATGCATTAGCTTGTCCTATATCAACTATCAGAACTCTGATACAGATAAAAATCAGTTGTATCAGAGTTCTCTAATAACCTATTCTTCTCCACCGAAATGAGTGATGAAAGATAATTGGTCTCAAATCTCTACACCAAAAAGAGAGTAATTTACCTCTACATCACAAAACACAAACATCAGAAGAGATGCAAAGTTTTGAGTCAGCCCCACCACTGATTACACTTTCACCTTTCCACCAATCCGCACACAGGACCTGTGTTTGACAGCCTGATATTTAGGAAATACTAATGTAAAAGAAGAAATAATCTAAAACTAAATCTTACAAGGCAAACATTAGCACCTTGTCCTTGTGAGTGTCGATGACAACAAGTGGCCACTGCAATACAAATTGTTTATAAAATGTTAGTGTTTATTAAAGTGACACAAGTAATAATAAGGATGTTAAAAGTGTTGTACTAACTGCAGTTCTCAGGTCCCATAACATTACTTTCCCATCATACGATGCAGAAAGCAAGTGAAACCACGACTTTTCATGCCACTTGCAGGCAGATATCCAAGAACTATGTGATGAGAACTGACAGACAGGAGCCAAAGTACCTGTTAAGTGATACAAGAAAGAGTGTTATTTTTTCATAGATCATTGTGTGATGTAAGGTCATCAGTTACTTGAACAATGAACACAGAGAAGATATCTAAGCACGTAGAAAAAGGGGAGTTAAAGTTTAAGGGGCTGTTTAAAAGTCCTCCTGCAAGTTGGACAGGAAAAGAAAGAAACCTGGTTTACGAGGATCCCATATCCTAAGAATGGGGTCAGAACCACCAGCAGCAATAAGGGCAGAACCTTCACCTCCAATATCAAGGCAATTAATGACTTTGTTGCAATACTGTTGAAGAGGAAGGTGATCATTATCCATAATTTTAGGATAATACAGTTTCAAACTCTCAACACAGTAGACTAAAAAAAGAAATATACATCTTGGCATTACAGAAGTTCAAAACAGGCTACTTATCATGATGGGGCAGTATCTTTTTCTTCAAGAAGTGCAATTTTTAAAAATATGATTGTCAACTGCTGAAGAGAAATGTTATCTCTGACAGAAAGTGAAAGCAATATCATTAGGAATATCATATGTAAGTGATAGTGTGATACACCTTTCACATAATTTTTCATAATTTCATGTTCTGCAAGTTGGAAATGCCCCCTCCAATCCATTTGTATGTAATTTTAGAAAATACTACAAGCCTACATGCACAGGACAGCAGAGACGTGACTGGAAGAACAGAAGAAAAGAGATGGCATGTCACCAGGTTCAGCGAATCCTTGCCCATCTCAACATCCCATCTTCTAATAGAGTGATCCCAGGATGCTGAATATATTGTTTCATCTTGTGGCCACACCACCGAAGACACACATTGTGTATGTCCTACAAATGTAGATTTAGCCTCCTCCTGTGAGCATAAGATGTGATTGAAAATTATTTACAAGATTAGGATAACAAACATTAAGAAATCTTTTGAAAGTAAAAGAGAACGACAGAAGAGGAAGAGAGAGAACAAAGATCAATCAACTCAGAGTCTCAGAGTGAAGTAATATAAGGATAGAACGCCTCTCCTGCTAGCCAAAAACTGACACATTTCAAACATCAATTTCAACATTATTTTGGTCCTTCAGTTGCATTGATGAACATTGTCATTTAAACAAATCAGAAGGTTGTTTGTCTTTCACCAAAGGGACAAAAGATTTTGCTAATCAATATCAATTGTCAATAAGATACAGCATAGGAAGTCAGAGACATCGGACTGGTGCAACAATTGTTGCTGAAACAACTTTGAAGAGAAGAATATAATGGCAACAAAGGTGGTAGATAAGGAACACGGGAGGAAGCTACATGACAGATATGTATGACGTAGGGGGAAGGACGAGGAATAAGTACTCACTCGAGCTCCAATTTAGGTGATGGAATGTTTAAGGCTACAAGTGTCAAAACATTTACAGCCACACATATATTATGGCATAATTTAGACCACAAGCACCAAATATCTTCATTTCATTCTTGAACTCCGTGCTGGTTCAAACTATATCACATAATTTGGAACGGAGGAAGCAGCAACACAAAATTGGAGGCACCGCAGGAAGAAGGGTGGGACAATTGGAAGGGCCTGGCATATGAGATGTAGGATGGAGAAGGATGCAAAGTAGGTTCAGGGAAGAAGTGGTTTTGCCAAAAAGAAAAAGTAGATTGTTTTATTACGTGTAGGCATAGCACTGGAAATTTTTCGAGATCAAAATGGAGACAGCAGACGTGAACTGTTCTTTCCTTCTTTTTCACTGGTTTTGAGAACAAAAATATTACCCTTATGGGGGGTCTAAGGTAGAAGTTAGAACAACAGGCACATGATCCTTATTAAACAGGTCAGATTTCTATGCACTACATGGCATGAAATAGATTTATTTTTCTATTTTTAACCTAGACAGGTTAGCAGAAATGTGGTCATACTTCTACTTGAGGATCCTCCTCTTCAGCATCCTTCTTCCTTTTCTTGATCGGAACTACATCAGCTGTATCTGAGACACTTGCTTGCCATAGAGCTATTTGGCAATCCCAGGACCCTGAACACACCTGTCCAACACAATAAATACAGGGAGTCAGTAAAACTTATTATAATCAATTACGTAAGAGAAAAGTTTCAAATGATCGATTAAGTGAAGGGATGCACGACCATATCTCCAGCAGGATTTGCTGCAACACTTTGAACGGAAGCATTATGTCCATGTAAAATCTTAAAGGCTCTTATCCTCTTTATCTGATCTGAAGATTCGTCTGCATCAAACTTTTAAGCCAAAAAAATACTAATTAGAGGAAGATCAAGAATTAGGCAGTGAGTTATAGGTAGTGCAGGCACATCATGTTACCTTCCAGAGCTGCAGTGTCCTATCCGTGGAAGCCGTAGCTACTATCTGATCAGCACCATTTTGATCCACTAAGAAATAAAAGGTATAAATTTGATAAACAACACAGACAGAACTGGGGAAGAAATGAAACAGAGAGAAGTAGTAATCCAGGAGAAATTCAAATTACATATCCACATGACGGTCATGCTTGTAAAAATTTTTGGTATCCAGTGCATTTCAGCATTGAAAGGCAGGTTAACAGAATGGATATCATCAAGAAATATTATTGGAAAAAAGTAATATCAAAAGCAGGTGATGTGACAGCATGAACTGATAAATGGTAATGGCAGCAGACGGTAAAGCATAATGCTACAAAACAACCAACTGTGGAGAAACTATCTCCCTCAGAACCTCTTGGATTGACAACACAAGATGTGTGAGTATGAACTTGGTGTCAAAGATAAACGGTAATGACAGCAGACAATGAAGCATAATGCTAGAAAGCGAGCATCTGAGAAGAAACTATCTCCCTCTGATACCTCTTGGGTTGACAATACAAACAGAAGTAACTGCCCCAGTATGGCCCTCCAATAGATGTGAACAAGATCCGGCAGCCTTCCATATTCTGATAACCATTAACAAATGTTAGGTTGATAAAATAACCCAAAAATAAAGAAAACAACTTGTGGTCGGGCCCTTCCCCGGACCCTGCGCATAGCGGGAGCTTTAGCGTTTTTGAAGTTCTGAACCAAAAAATGCAATAAGAAAAAGAATATACAATCAGCAGATTACCTTCCTAAGCCATCATAACATCCAGTCAAAACAAACCTGATAGATCACAAATATGCACATCATGTTAGTTAAGGCAATAGTTCATAGTATGGAAAGAAGACCACTATTACATTCTTAACTGTCAACATCCAATATTTTAGGGAAAACCACATGGACGATGAAATTTAAACACTTGGAACAAAAACAGCACAATGTAATAATATCAACAACATTGTCCTCAGCAATCTAGTGTGTAACAGATATCTATGAGTGAAGTGATGCACAATAGACCTGGAGTACAAACTACAGAGATGTAATAGCCAAAGACATAAAACTGTCCCATTTAGTTATACTAAGAGGACGCTCTATTTTTGTTGGGATAAGCCGAAATTCTCTTTCAGTACAGAAGTTCCTTAGAAGCATATACACACCAAATCTTAAATATATTAAACAAAGAAAGATACACGAGGTGGAGAAATTACAAGGATTGCACTGCACATTCTTGAAAAACAAATTTCACATTCATGCTTACTTAAAATTAGAACCATCAACTGCACTGACCCAGTCGTCATGCAAAGATGGTTCTTCTTGTTTTCGTGGAGCCACAGCTCTAATGTACTCAATCTCTATTATTTTCTCCTGTAAAAGATTTAGAAAACAGCAAGAAACAAAATAAGGAGTATAAGAGCCACTGAATAAATGTATAGTAGCATAAGTAAAACGTACTGTCAAAAATCTCAGTGGCTTCTCAGTGAAAATAAGCCACTTCTGGGTAGTGAACAAGAACATACGAGAAACAACTACGAAGGAATTAGAATTACCAAGCAGCAGTACTTCTAAAACCTTCCGGTATGCATATCATTTTGGTGTACATACAATTATTTCAAACACCCCATAAGTGAAGGTCAACCATCTTTATCACTTCGGAAGAAAATGTTATCACATGATACTACACTGACTACAATTTTTTGTATTCATCATTTGATTGGTACTACACTGCCTACAATTTTGAAACAGAACTTTTAATACTTTGGATTTGGGATGTACAAAATCACATAATAGGATAGTTGTATTTTTCTACAACTCTGGAACTCCAATAGGATATACATTTACAAGCATATAAAGAAAAAAAAACCTAAGAAATAATGCAAAAGAATAATCACACTAGCAGCAGCCAGTAGATGCTATGGAATTAGAAATAAATCCAAGAATGGGAAGAGCATTTTAGATAATCCAACAGCTGGTCCAAGTTCAGCTCGAGCTCGGACCACTTATATCAATTTAATGACTGGCTATTCATCCTTTTCTGGAGTTCATCATTATCATTCTCCGTCACTCATTATGCTCAGAGAAGTTGAAGCAAAAACTTTAAACAGAATGTCATTACACATTAATGGAGACACAACAAAAATACACTTCTGTTATCGTGTTTAGAATCAACATTAACATGCATGTATAAAGTTCATTCTATATTTTCTATGGGTACAAGATTAACCGGCTTCAATGAATATCTTTTTATTTTTGAGTTGGTCTAAGAGATACAACAGTTCATTCAAGCAGTCAAGAAGTGCTTTCAGGAAAGAAACGTACAGCTGAAATGCCCTTGGCAAGGAGAAACTCTTCAAGTGACATGCGGACCAGTTCTCCATCAATGAGGAAATCAAAAGGCTCAGGATTCCAATAATCTTTTCCTGATAACACCCAAATGATAAACGGGTAAGCATACAAGTAAAAACACAAATAGCAGAATTGGTAAGCAGACAAGACAGTGCATGTCCCGTATACATGAGAACAGGTCCTTTATTTAGTTAAATAGAAACCTGAACTATTCTATCTCTGATCCCAAATTGAGACACAATAAAATTTTGATAGTCATTTCAAAGGATAAAGTAGCTCAATTATGGCACCATTAACCCAAAATATAAAAGCTCTCAGACCACAACCAGCAAACTATTCAACGTGTACATGTAGGTTAAAAAATACCCATTTAAAGAAATTTACACAAGCTCGTCGATTAAACAAGTGAGGTAAGCCAGACAATTAAGCCAAATTGACAATTAACATGAGTTCATTATTGCCCGAAGAACGACAGTATCCTCTATAGTTATAATTTACTTTTCTACAACAGAAAAAAGAACCATTTTCACAACTATAACAAAACCAATCAATCAACTACGCCCAAGTCACAAACTTTCAGCTTTATGATCCACATTCCACTTAACAAAATTAAGAAAACTAAAACTAGACAGAATCTTTAGAACTAAAACTTACCAGCTTTAAGGAGGTTGTTGACAATGGAAGAGAGGCCCAATCGGGTGAGGTTGGAGGGAATAGCAATGGAAGTAGGCGGAACCTTAAAAGGGGACTTCAACTTCGTTACGAACCGGACCTGTACACGCCTTGCAGCCTCTTCGACCTGACCATCAATATCCATTTCCGCCATTAAAGATATACTGTATATATATTGTATGTGTATGAGGAAGACGTTCACGGCCAAATTCGCTGGGTTTTAAGGCGTTATTTGTTTGTGGAAGTTGGTGGGTGGAAGACTTTTGACAACAGAATTGGGCCTTCTTTTTTAGGTTTGGGCTTCATGTAATGTAATACAGTGTATATTTTAAATAATATACTTATATTACATATTTGTACATAATATGTACAATCAAAATATGTAACTATTGTATACTTCGGCCCTTTTGATAAATCTGCAGTATACACTTGATTTTTTTTTCCTAAGACTTCGTCAAACTACAACGACACCAATTTGGATCCCACCTCCTTCAATTTGATAGATTTTAAGCTTTAAAAGTTTGATGGTACATATTGGCTATATTTGAAAAAAAAATTGGATCTTAATTTTCTTCAATTTTGAATAATGGGCATTCGTTTAATGTTGTTGAAAATTAACTCGTCAATAACTTTTGTGAAATCATACAAAATAACTCCAAACTAAATTGAACCCCAAATAGTTAACAAACGTTATCTGCAATAACAACACATAATTTTCTTTAAAAGATTTGTTTAAATATAATCCTAAAAACTATAACGATCAACAAATTCATGATTTTTTCTGAAGGAGATTGCATGCAAGAATTCCAAAAAATTTTGACAATATCTGGTTCTCGAATTTTTCTTCCTTCTTTTTTAATGCGAGAAAAAATGAGTCAGGGTTTTGATCTAACATCGTCAATGGGACAATTCAAAGCAACAATCTAAAGACACGTCAATAGTATGGAAATATAAAAATATTAAAAAAGAAAAAGACAACAAAGATTGACAATTAAGTAGAAAAATAGGTATTAATCGATTGATAACCCTTTGAATGTTATGGCTTATAGGCATAGTTAAAGGATTTTTTAAAATAATTTTAAATAATTAAATCAACATATGACTACATACTCATAAATAGCGTGATAGATTATAAATACAATAACAACATACCCCAGTAAATCTCACAAGTGGAGAGTGAAGAGGATAGAATATATGCAGACCTTACCACTAGCATAAGTAGAGAGGTTGTTTCTTGGGAACCATATTAGATTATAAATACGTAAAATAATAATATTCATCATAGGTTCTTGAAGTATTTATTTTACTTATTTGTTCTAACTAAAATAATAAACAAAATTAGTGATAACAGAATTAGATATAACAATATTGAAAGAATTATTTTCTATTTTATATAAATACATCTTAACTCTTTTTGGTAGGAGTAATATTATTCTACTTATATTAAATTTTTTCATACATATTACAACAATAACAACATACTCAGTGTAATTCCACAAGTGGAGTCTGAGGAGGGTAACTTGTACGCAGATCTTACCGTTACCTCATAGAAGTAGTGAGGTTGTTTTCTTAAACCCTCAACTCAATTTTTCATACATATTATCGGATAAAAATTGTATTGTATATTTTGCTCTCTAGTCTAGTCTTGTCTTAATTACCATAGAAAATTTTGGCAGAGCAGTAATATGTTTCTATTTTTTATTTATATTTTTGACATAAAATATTTTATCTTTAAGAAATTTTTTCAACATGAACTTAAATCAGTTATACTTAAATATCATATTGTGAACAAATTAAAAAGTTTTTATCCTACTCTTTATAGTCTAAACTGTACATTCACTTGAACTTACTAAAAATGATAGATTCAGAATTATTTGTCAGTTTAAAGAATCAAAACATAATTAAATCTAAGTTTCTATCTTGTCCACCAAAATGTGATTTAGTGATCAATGAAGTAGTTGACAGTCTTGAGACATCTGGTTTAAATTCTAGTAAAAGCAAAAACACTAGGTAATTCTTCTCATTTGTTATATTTTTAGTAGACAGAACCATCTTATTCATTAGGAAAGATCATCCTTTTTTAAAAAAATTAATTTCTATCAATGTCCTTATTCAATAAATATCGAAAAATAATTTGATTAGATTATCTATTTAGTTAATACTTTTTTAAAATACTAGCGTGCTAAAAAAAAAAAAACGGAACCGGACCGGGATTAGTTATTGGATTATCTTTCGGTTTGTGAACCGGGAGTACTTTTTATCTTTTTCCGATTTTGTATTTCATCACAAAAGGAAATAAAAAGTAATAATAAAAAAATATCTCTAACGGTTCAGATTTTGATACATAAAAGGCCACGTAAGCAACATCGTTCCTTCCGTCAGATGGCTTATCATGCTATCTTCAAGATGAACTAATACTACTCATTTACTCCTTCTCCTCCACTTCCTCTTCCTCTTCCTCTTCCTCTTCCTCTTCTTCTCCAATTTCATGGACTCAATTTTCTCCCCAAAATCTCACA